>JALIGW010000011.1:18286585-18461585 GCA_023053685.1 Diadophis punctatus similis | reverse complement strand
CAGCAACCAAGGGCACACCAACAGTTGGGCGGTAGCTGAAGAAACAAAAGAAGGGCGATTTTTTTTACCGGCGAAGACTCGGAAATCGGATTTGCTGTAGTCGAAGGGCGTGAAGTGGCTGGCGGCAGTGTCTGCTTCAGGCTGGGGAGCTTCAGGCTTGGTCTTTTTCCTCTTGGGGGTCTCCGTTGCAGGATTCTGGTCTTCTGACTCCCGCTTTGGGGTGGCGTGTTCCTGCTGGAAAAAACAACCAAGGAAGGAATAAATATCTCTGCATGGTTCAACATCCCTATTGTTTATATATAAATTGGTAGATTTCTCGCCATATGTCATATAATTTATATTCCACTACTCTCTAATATATTTTTCTATAACTTCATTTTTATTTCGTGTTTTATTTTTCTTTCATCTATATTACTACTCCTTTCTTATTATATATATATATATATATATATATATATATATATATATATATATATATATATATATATATATATATATATATATATACACACAAACATACATACATATATATACACACATATATACATATACATATACACATATACATATATAAATATAAATATTATAAATATAAATAATATAAATATATATATCAGAGGTAGGTTCCTGCCGGAGCTGCCCGGTGTGCAACCCTGGTAGGGAGTGGCCAATTGTGCAATTTGCGCGCGATCGCTCCGGAGCACTCTCTGCCAGTCCATCGCACGCGTCACCATTTTTTCTGTGAATTTTTGGCCGATTTTGCTTCTGCGCATGCACGGAAGCAAAATTGCACCGAAATCTCGCAAGGGGACGCACACAAGATTTTGCTTCTGCGCATAAGCAAAATTGCACTGAAATATCTCTCTTGTGCGTCCCCTTGCAAGATTTCGGCACGATTTTGCTTCCGTGCATGCGCAGAAACAATTGTGCGAGGGGGCGCACGCCCGAAGCGTGGAGATGTGCGCGCAGCGCACCGGCAAGGGAGCAACCCGCTGCTTATATATATATATGTGTGTGTGCGTATGTGTGTGTAGCATTTTTTGCTGATAAATGAAAATAAAGGGAGACTATTATACATCTATTTCGAGCTACTTAGCTCTCGTCAGATAGCCATATAATTATATATAATTTTCTATAATGGTATTGCATCAATGTCTAATTTTCTGATAAATATGTCATATAATTGACACTCCCCCCTCAAATTCCTGTGAAAAGTCCTGTGGCGATGGGCGAGCGACAAAGCAGCAGGTGTGGATACACTGGGAGCTGTAGCTGCGGACCTGCACACAGGCGACTCAGGTCTATGATAGATGTCAAGGTCCTCTTCGAATACGATGGACGAACATCAATTTTCTGAGCTTCGTGAGTATTCTACTTCTCTTTTTTGGTGTATTTGAATCCATTTGTGTTAATAGAAATCAGTTTGATTTCTTCTCTCCTTTTTTATCTGCATTGTTTCCTTGTTGTTCTAGTTTCCCTTAATATCCTTCCTGTAGTTCTTTCTTGCTCTATTTTTTTCTTTTTCCTGTATCCTTTTATCTCCTCTGCCTTTTCTCTATCACTTCCTCCTCTTGACGAGGAAGTTGGATTCCTAAGATTATATGTTATTATGTTATGTCATGTTTTTGTGTATTTAAAAAACAAATAAGTCTCTGCATGGTCTCTAAGGAGGCAAGACAATTTCTCGTCCTGACTGCCAAAACAGAAGCTGGAACCTGATAGGAGATCCATGCTGGGGAAGAGCCTTCCCAGAAAGGATCAACAGGTTTCGGATCCTTTCCACACTGTTAGCGTTGACACTCACCGCAGCTAACTGGCGAACGGAGACGGCCTCCGTGTCTTTGATCCTGGGCTCCTTCTCTGCACCCTTCGGGGCTGCTTGGGGAGCGGAGGCTGCGAGGGAAGGAAGGAAGGAAGGAAGGAAGGAAGGAAGAAAAGGACGGAGAAATTCAACCATCTGGACTGGCTTGCTCTCCATGTCAAGGGAAGGGAGAACTTTCCTCTCGAACACCCAGGGAGCTTTGCTGGATCGCCGCTCAGGATCATTTCACTCGGCTTTGGCGGGAACGGATCACTAACACAAAGTGTCAGGGTTCCAAGTAATATACCCATTGCAAACAGAACTCCGAGGCGGGCTGATTCCTCAAAGAACAGTTTTATTCGGAGAGATCATCTTGGCGCAGACTGGTGGAAAGCCAACTCTGAGAGTTCCCGCGCTTTCCACCTCCTTAAAAAGTGAAAGTTTTCCTTTTTCCCCAAACAATTAAGTCACATTGTCCAATCTGAGTGCTGGCTGGTTGCCTGGTTATTTTTCTCCTTCTCCTCTGGCCATCCGGCAGTTGGAATGTCCTTGGCTCATCAGAGGACTATGCTACAAAACCCCATTTATCTCTACACCGCCCCCCCACCCCCACCCCCAGCTCCAAGCTGTGTCAAGCCTGAAGCCATGTGAAGAAAAATCCCTACAGAAAAAGCTACAGAAAACGGCCACAGCCAGTTCAGCTTCAGGGTTGACATACAGCCCCTCTTCCCTTCCCACAGGAGGCAACTGCCTACCGCTTGGTTTCACTGCAGCGTTTACTCTTCAAGTAAGGTGAGCATTGATGCTCACTTATATATTCTAGGTCCCCAACTCCCCCCCCCCCGAGAGCATATGCACGCGGCTCAACTTGTATGAGCGGCGGGCCACTGGGCACTCACACGCATGCACGCCGGCGTGCCACTCATGCAAGTCGAGATGCGCGTGCGCTGATCTGTCATTCACACAGCCCAGTTCCACTCTCTCCCCCATCCCAGCCGGGCCACTAAGCCACAAAGTTGGGGACCGCTATTCTAGATTGCTACCCCTATGAGTAGGGCTTCTGTCCTCCCCCTCGGGGATCCTGCATCAAAAGAAGGACCAAAGATGCTTTGGGCTGACATTTTTACGAACCGCCACCAGCCAAGTCACTCAGCCTCACCTGCCTGAAGTTTCTGCTTTGCAGACTCTTTCTTTGCTCCCGCCTGGAGCTGGGCCTGGCTGAGGAGCTTCCACCGGTTACTGATCTGAAAGACACGACGCTGCCTTTGAGAAGCCATCTCCCGGTGGCCAGATCAGCCCTGGATTTCTCTTAGGGCAGAGAAGGGACAGAAGGCCACTGCAAAGTCCTGTTCTGACCTAGGCTTTTCCCAAACCACGAAGCAGACTCCTCGCCCTGATAAAACCTCCGACTTTTATCAAGCTTGGAGATTGGCCAGGCCGATATCTTTCAGACGCCGCAATACTTGGCAAGAATGCAGGAATGAACCAATTATGCGAACTAATTGTCTCCTGCAAACTCCCCTCCCCTTTCGCTCCTCTTTTATTCCCTATGGGAGGGGCCATTCATCGTCCACCTGTGGCCTTACTCCCAAGTCGACCCTTGTTCCTCAGCTGTTCCCTTCATCTGGCAATTCTGCGCATGCGCACACTGGGAACAGGCTCCAGCTGTTCGTCTGCCTCACTGATGTCTGACTCCAAAGGCAGCTGATAACTGTCAGACTGCCCTGGCCCCATCTCTGCCTCCGGCGCAGAGCCCTCGTCCGAGCCTTCCCCAGACTCCAGGACTGGCCCATGTTCCTCCCCAACGTCCTCACTGTCCGAATCTGCTGCCAGCTCCGCTAGCCGCTGGCGGGCCACAACAGGTCTGGGGAGCCTCTCGTAACAAACGGGTCATTGGTTTATGAAAATGTTCTTACCTCGTAGATTTTTGAGGATGGGTCCGACTTGGCAGCTTGAGAGATGTGAACCGGGTTGAATTCTGCTGGCAAATACTAAGTAAAAAAACAGGGGCACCTTAGTTAAGGCAAGTGTGTGTGGACACACCTAAGGGTTGGGTTATCGGTTAAGGCAGTGACTCCCAATCTTTTGGGCACCGGGGAGTAGTTCCACGGAGAGAGTTTTTACCATGGACCAGAGGGAGGCGTGGTTTCGTGTGTTGCCTGCATCCCATGGATGGGGCTTCGCTTGTTTGCGTGGTCCAGTTTCTGGCATGCCATGGCCAGGTGCCAGTCGACGGACCAGTGGTTTAGGACCCCTGGATTAAGGTATCTCTTTGAGTCTTCTTTAAATGCCAAATAGTAACAGCCGGGGGGAGGGTGGTGGTTACCATTCGAAACGGGTTCTCGAAGGACTCCATGATATGCTGAGCTTTCTGTTGGGCCACGGTTAAGTTCTTGCCTTTTTCATTCTCTTCGGGCTCCTGTGGGAACACAGGGGAAGTTATCATCAGCCCTAACTTGTTTTATGAGCCACGGTGGCACAGTGGTTAGAGTGCAGTACTGCAGGCTACTTCTGCTGACTACCGGCTGACTGCAATTTGGCAGTTCGAATCTCACCAGGCTCAAGGTTGACTCAGCCTTCCGTCCTTCCTAGGTGGGTCAAATGAGGGCCCAAAAAGGCTGACTCTGAGAACTGCTTAGAGAGGGCTGTAAAAGCACTGTGAAGCGCTATATAAGTCTAAGTCAGGGGTCAGCAACCTTAAACACTCAAAGAGCCACAAAGATCCTAACCGGAAGCCCCCCGTTCAATTCTGGAGCTGACTAGAAGTCCGATTCCCCCCCCACCACCATAGAGTCTCCTCCTAGTGCGGCATCCTTTTTCCTCTACCTGTCCTAACCAAAAGCCCTATCAATTGTGGAGCCGACCGGCGACAGGGAGCCGCAGCAGAGGGATGAAAGAGCCACATGCGGCTCCAGAGCCACAGGTTGCTGACCCCTGGTCTAAGTGCTATTGCTAATCCTGAGGATTCGATCCAGTCCCTTCCCTCTCGTCTCTCCCCACTGACACATCTTTCTCAGCTTGCCCAAAACTCACGTTAAAAACACTGATGCTAGCTCTTAACCGGAGACACAGCAGGGACCGGCCCGTCTGCTCTGAGCAAGGCTCCACTTCTGAAAAGAGGCTTGGGTGCTCCAAATGCAGTCCGGAGTCTTTAGGAAAGGGAGGAAAAGAAGAAAAGAAATTAGGGAAAAATAATAATAATAATTTACTTTAAAAAATTTTTTTTAAAAAACCATCTCTTGTTCTTTCTTTCTTTCTTTCTTTCTTTCTTTCTTTCTTTCTTTCTTTCTTTCTTTCTTTCTTTCTTTCTTTCTTTCTTTCTTTCTTTCTTTCTTTCCTTCCTTCCTTCCTTCCTTTCTTTCTTATTTGTGAGATTTATATACCGCCTCACAGTGCAAACACTCTCTAAGCGGTTTACACCAGTAAGCAATGTATTTTTATATTGCCCCCAACAATCTGGGTCCTTATTTTACCTACCTCGGAAGGATGGAAGGCTGAGTCAACCCTGAGCCGGTGAGATTTGAACAGCTGACCTGCGGATCACAGTCAGCTAAAGTGGCCTGCAGTACTGCACTCTAACCGCTGCGCCACCTCGGCTCGGTTCTCCCAGGAATCTTTGGACCACTGTCCACGATTCCCCACTCCACCTTTTTTTTTAAAAATCACCACACTTTTGATCAAAGCGTTGGGGAAGATGATATACAATTGGCTAATTTTGGGAGGTGGTGGGAGACAGAGAAAGGTGAGACAGAAGAAGAAAATAGGAGGCTCACTCCATCGTTGGAGTTTTTGTCTTGCCCACCAGAGGCTTTGCGTCCATGCGTGGTCATGATCTTTAGCCCTTAGTTCATGGGCTAAAGACGCTTCTTCCCCCTTTCTAGAATTTACCATGATCCAAATTGTTGAGTTTCTCCTCCTGGGCACTGTGGGAGCTGTCGTGAGGCCCAAACAAAAGATTCTCCGGCTTCTGACAAAACCAAAAGACAGATTAACAGAGAGTTGGAAGGGACCTTGGAGGTCTTCTAGTCCAACCCCCCCCCCCCCCCGCACAAGCAAGAGATCCCAAATGGCTGTCCAGTATCTTCTTAAAAGCCTCCAGTGATGGAGCACCCACAACTTCTGGAGGCAAGTCGTTCCACTGGTTAATTGTTCTCATTGTCAGGAAATTTCTCCTTAGTTCTAAGTTGCTCCTCTCCTTGATTAGTTTCCATCCGTTGCTTCTTGTTCTACCCCCAGGTGCCTTGGAGAATAGTTTGACTCCCTCTTCTTTGTGGCAGCCTCTCAAATATTGGAACACTGCTATCATGTCTCCCCTGGTCCTTATTTTCACTAGGCTGGACATACATACTAACTAAATATTGAATAAGCTCTCAAAAGAAACAAAGGAACAATAAGTTTAAAAAAAGGTCGTTAAGAAATTCTGGGTGCTGGAATTATCCAAACTTTGGAGGGCCTCAGATTAGAGAAAAGGCAAATCTAGCAATACCAGAGGCTTAAAAAAACAGGCTTCTGTGGACCATTTTAATTTTGTTGTCCTCCTAGACCAAAACTCTTCAAGGCAAGAGGCAGGGCCCCAATTAAAATGACTTAAACTTCAGTCTCTCTGCAACCAACGCAATCTAAGTTCAAGGGAGCTTAAATGGAATCAACACAATAGTTTCCTAATTGTCTGGACGTTTGTGAGGAACCCCAAATCAAGTTATGGAACGATGGGAAAGAACGCAATCATGGTGCTGGAGAAGACTCCTGCGAGTCCCTTAGGACTGCAAGGCGATCCAACCGGTCAGTCCTAGAGGAGATCAACCCTGACTGCTCTTTAGAAGGCCAGATCCTGAAGATGAAACTCAAATAGTTTGGCCGCCTAATGAGAAGGAAGTACTCACTGGAGAAGAGCCTAATGCTGGGAGAGATTGAGGGCAAAAGAAGAAGGGGACGGCAGAGAACGAGGTGGCTGGATGGAGTCACTGAAGCAGTCGGCGTGAGCTTAAATGGACTCCGGAGGATGGTAGAAGACAGGAAGGCCTGGAGGAACGTTGTCCATGGGATCGCGATGGGTCGGACACGACTTCGCGACTAACAACAACAACAGCAAAGGCAATCACATAACGCCTGGAACCTTGCTGAAGGAGAGCCAGAAGGCGGCTGGAAAACCCCGAAATATATCTGAAATGTCCTTCAGGTGCACAATGAATGGAAATGGGAAATGGAGAAAATGAAGATTACATACCTCTAAATTCTGAAGAGGCTCTTTCCTTCTGACGCCAACCGCGCATTCTGACTAAGAGGGGACAAATTAATTAATTAATTAATTAATAATAAGGAAACTGACCTGGAAAAGAATTCAAAGGGAAAAAAAAGATTGCCTGTATGAACATTCTCTTCCTCCCTTCCTTTCCAATGTCCATCAACATTGCTCAGAGAAGCTGCGCACAAAAACAGTCATCTAGCTCAATGGTCCCCAACGTTTTGGGGGACCAGGGACCGGTTCGGGGGTGGGTTCTAACTTACCTCGCTGCCGGTTCGCTTCCTCCCGCGCCGCAGTGCAGAAAAATTCCCAAAAAACTCCCCCCTCCCAAAAAAGGCCAAAAAAAAAGATGGTGATGCATGCGCAGTGCCGTAAACTCGGCTTCTGCGCATGCGCAGAGGAAAAAAAAAACCCGGAATATATATATATATATATATATATATATATATATATATATATATATATATATATATATATATATATATATATATATATATATATATATATACATAAAAGATGGCACCGACTGAACCGGTTCCGTGACATCATCATGACGTCACTAGCGGTTTGTTACCGGTTCGGGCGAACCGGTCCGAACCAGGAGGAACCCACTTCTGGACCGGTTTCGTGGAGGGGGGTTTTCCTGCCGACCGGAAGGGCTGTGGTTTCGCGTGCTGCCTACATCACGCGGATGGGGCTTCGCTTGTTTGCACGGCCAGGTTTCTGACATGCCGCGGACCGGGAGTTGGGGACCCCTGATCTAAATAGATTTTTCAACGCAGGATTTCCAAACATTTTTTTTCTTTCTTTCTTTTGGCCCGCCCCTCTGCTCCGTTACTTCAACGAAAGAGGCAATTCATCACACCTGGGAGGCTTACCTTTAATAGTGGCATCTCTCGAGCCTGGCATATTAAGAGATGCATTTCGTTCAGCTGCTGGCGGACCAGAGGCGGAACTGGGTTGCAGCAGGCAGCGATTCCCTGGGGTTCCCTAAAGGTGCGGACAAGTAGGAAGAGTATGTTTGGGTGAAGGAACCATTTTTTTTACTTACAAAGAACATCAGTCCTGAACCACCTCACCTCAAAGATACCTGCTTTGTAGAATCAAGAGACTTACTTAGGCAGCTCCTCGGCAATTTTTAACAACATGTGATTAGGAAGGATGTATCTGCAGAAGAAGTCAAGACAATTCAGATTCAGATTAACAGAGTTGGAAGGGACCCTGTAGTTCAGCGGTTCTCAAACCTGTGGGTCGCGACCCCTTTGGGGGTCGAACGACCCTTTCACAGGGGTCACCTAAGACCATCGGAAAACACATTATTTCCGATGGTCTTAGGAACCGAGACACCGCTCCTCTATCCGTCTCCAGGCGGGTCCACCCACATGCAAATAGACTACTGCAAAAAACAAAAATCTGTACCATGGGAACTTCTGAGCATGCGCAGAAGCCGAATTTCCGGCACTGCGTATGCGTCGCCATCTTGTTTTAGCTTTTTTTTTTGCAATTTTTTTTAAATTGGCACTGTGCATGTGCGCGTGCACGCGCCCATGAGGTGCGGCCACGCAGCACAAGAGGAAGCGAACCGGCAGCGAGTTAAGTTAGAACCCACCCCTGAGTTTCCTAATAATTTTATTATTTTATGGTTGGGGGTCACCACAACATGAGGAACTGTATTAAAGGGTTGCAGCGTTAGGAAGGTTGAGAACCACTGCTGTAGGTCATCTAGTCCAACAATAAATATGAGTTGCCGTATTTTTCGGAGTATAAGAGGGTGAAAATTTGGCCCACCTGCCCACCCTTTGGCCTCTGCCTCTCAATTTGCCTCCTTGCAGCAAACAGCAAACAGCCTGTTTCAGTTTCAGTACAGCCCTGATTAACACAAGCAGCTGATTTGGATGGCCTCCCGACCACCAGCTGTTTCAGGCTGCAGGGATTGCCATTGCCTATTGCCGCCTCCATGTGTACAGAGGCAGATTTTTTTCTCTTGTGCTAATCAGCCCTGTGCTGAAACTGAAACAGGCTGTTTGCTGTTTGCTGCAAGGAGGCAAATTGCTGGGAGGCAGAGGCAGATTTTTTTTTCTTGTTTTCCTCTCCCAAAAAGTTAGGTGCATCTTATAGTCCGGAGCGAATTATACTCCGAAAAATACAGTAGTTGCTTGTCTCGGGTGCCTGTTGAGGTCTTAGTCAGAGTCCACATTTGATCAACTGTGGCTAGAGCAGACCTCTTTTAAGCTGGTCCCGATAAAATACAGCCAGTCCTCGACTTATAACCACAGTTGAGCCCCAAAGTGTCCGCTGTTCAGTGAAAGATTTGTTAAAGTGAGTTTTGCCCCCATTTTACCACCTTTCTTGCCACTGTTGTGAAGCGAATTCCCTGCAGCGGATAAGTTAGTAACTCAGTTGTTAAGTGAATCTGGCTTCCCGCTTTGACTTCGCTTGTGAGAAGGTTGCAAAAAGGGGGACCACGTGCCCTCAGGACACAGCAAGAGTCATAAATATGAAATGGCTGCCAAGCGTCGGAATTTTGCTCACGTGACCGTGGGGATGCCGCAACGGTCGTAACTGTGAGAACTGGTCATGTGACATTTTCAGTGCATTCGCGTGGAAAAACCAGAGCTGGTTTAATGTCAACTGTCCGACTAAGCGCACCCAAAACAAGTAAACACTCTCGGGAGCTTCGAATTCCCAAAAGTAAAACTTGATTGGGTACACCATATTGGTACTGAAGATTCAAAACCAGCTCGTTTTCCCGCGCAAAGGCTTGCCTAGTTAAACAATAGCTTCCTTTTCTCCCCACCCCTGGGTGATCACATTGTCCAATTAGGAGACGTCCTTTTGTTATGGGAACAGTCCGCCTCCTTCTCAAGCACCTGCAGTCGTGACCTTGATGGTTTCCAGGCTCTCACGATCTGCGCACACATTCTCAGCACTCCCCCCCCCCCCCGGTTCACTGGCAAGTTGAAAAGCGAGAAGGTTTGAAAGAAGCAAAGAGGTTCAATCTTGACAGTGCCATTGTAATTTTCAATGGTCACTACACGGACGGTGGTAAGTCGAGGACTACCTGTATTTGCTCTGCTGGGGGAGCGAGGGGTCCCCAACTCCTTGTGGACCTCACCAAGAATCTTTCTCTAATGTAACTAAAATGTCAAAGCAAAACTGCTGGTTTGGTAGAACCCAAGAGAGGCGCCCAGCGGCCGTTCTCCTCACCCTGTGCTCTCATCTTCTTGACGCGCCATCTTGTCCCTCCAGGCGAAGAGCAGCCGAAAAGCTGTGAGTTGCTGGGTGTTCAGGTGCTTTTTTTGCTTGCGATAAAGTTCCAGGTACGAATCGTCCGTGAAGATGGGCTTGGTATATTTCTAATTGTGAAGAGATCAACACATTTAGTCTGGGGAACATAGGTGGTTTTCCGCTCTAGAGAATCACAATTCAGCCATTCCTCTGGAAAACAAAAAACAGAGGAGGCCCTCTACATACGCACCCCAATATTTATTTTAAATTCCCATGTCTATGCGGCACATTTGCTTCCTTAAGGTGCGTGGGCATCTGTGTATCAAAACTCTACTAATGGGTGTCAAACTCGATTTCATTGTGGGCCTCATCAGGGTTGTGTTTGGCCGCGGAGGGGCTGGGGCGGCGTGCAGTGGGTTGCTACCGGTTCGCACCGGTTCGAGCGAACTGGTAGCGGCGGTGGTGGGAGGCTCCACCCACACCTGGACGTCATCAAAAACGCTCTGCGCTCTGCCCACTCCTGTTCCTGAACCAGTAGCAAATGTAAGTAAAACCCACTACTGGCAGCGTGGCCAGGGTGGGCGTGGCCAGCTCAGCGTCACTTGTGTCGGGGGCATCTGTGGCGGCCTAAGCGCTCTGCCAACCAAAACCAGCTCCCAAGCTCTGATTTTTCCTGCGACAGCCTCCTGCAACCCTCCGCCAGCCAAAACGGAGTTCAGCAGGGCCGCCCGTTGCCTTCGCGAGCTCCGTTTTCGGCTGCGACAGCCTCCTGCAACCCTCCGCCAGCCAAAACGGAGCTCAGCAGGGCCGCCCGTGGCCTTCGCGAGCTCAGTTTTCGGCTGCGACAGCCTCCTGCAACCCTCTGCCAGCGAAAACGGAGCTCGGGAGGACCGCACACGGCCTTCCCAAGCTCCGTTTTCGCTGGCAGAGGCGCCAGGGGCTGGCGCCTTGCTGTTTCCCAGGCAGCTCCGCGGGCCGGATCTAAGTACCCCACGGGCCGGATCCAGCCCGCGGGCCTTGAGTTTGACACCGCTGCTCTAATGCTTCCCTTCTCTGCTTGAGCCCAAGGAGAGTTCTGCTTTCCCCACCCTCACCTTTAAGCAGATGCTCCGGCTTCGCTGCCAAACCACTTGGAGCTGAGTGGGCTGCTCGTTGGCCGTTTCCCAGAGTGCCTCCCTCACTCTGTCGTAGATATACAGCAAGTAGTGGGTATCCTCGCGGGCATAAAAGACCATTTCCTCCGGCAGCGGACTAGAAAACAAGGCCAGAGAAAAAAAGAGGGTTGCCCCAAGGATCATACATGGATTCTCAAACATTTTTTTTAAAAAAATAAATCTTTATTAGGCTTTTTCGTTAAAAACATATAAAACATACAAAAAATAAATAAAACAAAAACAAACACAAGAATAACTAACCACTTTTGCATCTTTTTCAAAGTATTTCCAAATCTATTTACAGAATACACTATTCTTAATTTTATTTTAACATTCTTTAATATTTGTCTAAATCTAACTTTAAAGGATTGAGTCTCCAAATATGTTTCCCACATCTTTTTCTTCCACTTCCACCTACATATAGATCACTTATTTATCATAGGAAGAGAGAGCAAGAACATTTACAGTTTCGTAAGTGTTGTATCTTATGATTCTTGATGAATGTGTTTTCCTTTTTTTTCCTTTTAGGGACACTGAGAGCATATGCACCAAAGACAAATTCCTTGTGTGTCCACTTGGCCACTAAAGAATTCTGTTCTTTTTTTCTAAGCTAAAAAAGAGCAAAGTGACCGAATGAATGAAGAGGGGACCCTGCATCGGTGACGACGTAAGAATAAATTCTTACAGAGGCGAAATAGATCTTTTCCTGGAATTCTGACATTAGAAAAGAAACCGCAGTTTAAAAGTCTAAGTAAAATATTTATTTCGGTACAAAAACAATAAATTCTAATTAACTGCATGATTGATATAAAAGTAGGTCTTCCTTCAATGGAAGCCAGGAACAGAAGGAAAGAATGGAATGCACACATGCATACAAGAACATATCAATCACGTGCTCAGGAATAAACCATTATAATGAATAGGGATGCAGCTCCCTGCATATACATACAATTGACAATAAATCACACCGTGAAATTCGGAAACACTCTTCCCACAACCACAGGGACTAATATTACCGGATCCTCCAGTCCGCCAGTTGATACTGCTTCTTGGCATCCACGTCGCAATAGAGCTTCAGCAGATGATGTAGAGAGTGGCGTCCGAGGTTGAGCAGCCGAGCCGCCTGGTGGGTGTCGAAGATGTTCACCAGATAGAGGCCAAAGTCCCTCTGAAGCCATTCCACATCCGAATCAGCGCCGTGAAGGACCTGCAGAATCCCCGTCAAGAGAACGTAAGTCTTCAAAGGCCACCTCTGGGCTTCCCGTTGGGCAAACTGCCCGCTCCCGATTCTGGCAAAGGGCTCCTCCTCAGCCCAGCGTCAGGGATCAGCCACCCGCGGCTCTGGAGCCGCATGTGGCTCTTTCATCCCTCTGCTGCGGCTCCCTGTTGCCACTCGGCTCCACAATTGATAGGGCTTTCGGTTAGGACAGGTAGAGGAAAAAGGATGCCGCGCTAGGAGGAGACTCTATGGTGGGGGAACCAGACTTCCGGTCAGCAGAGGAAAAAGGACGCCACGCTAGGAGGAGACTCTATGGCAGGGGAACCGGACTACCGGTCGGCAGAGGAAAAAGGATGCCATGCTAGGAGGAGACTCTATGGAGGGGGAAGTGGACTTCTGGTTGGCTCCAGAATTGAACAGGGGGCTTCCGGTTAGGACCTTTGTGGCTCTTTGAGTGTTTTAAGGTTGCCAACCCCTGGCCCAGCTGCACCAGAAATGGGGGGGATGATGGGGCCTGATTAGTTCCCCAGCTTTCAGCCACTACCTGGTTCGAACAGCAGCTGTCAATTGTCCCACTCAATCATCTAGCAAAGAAAGACACCCCCCCGGCCATTTGATTTTGCCAAGAGTATACTTGTCGTGGCTGACTTGCGACACGCCCCTGCTGACAACCAGACGACATAAACAAGGAGGGAAAGTATTGGAATTTCAAGGGAGGCTTGGGAGGGAATTGAGGCATGCAAGTGAGCCCATGGAGCCTGGGACAGTCCCAACAGTCCAAGGTCAAACGCTGGGGAAACTCCCGAGGTGCTCAGAATGTTCCCAAAACAAAATGAAAGCAATTGATGGGTGGACAGTGAACCGTGGGGAGGTCCGGGGGGAAAAAGGGGATTTTACCTATGCTGGTTTTCGCGTGAAAACTTCAGAACTGGCTTTGCTACTTCTGTGCCTATCAATAAAGTTATACTCTTGGTAAAATAATATTCCGGGAGTTTCTTTTACTGCATTCACCAACAGGATGATTGACATTACTTTACTGAAGCTTAATTGCAGTAGTACTTAAGACTTATATACCGCTTCACAGTGCTGTACAGCCCTCTCTAAGTGGTTTACAGAGTCAGCGTATTGCCCCCTAACAACCTGGGTCCTCAATTTACAGACCCCGGAAGGATGGAAGGCTGAGTCAACCTTGAGCTGGTGAGGATCGAACTCTTGGCTGTGGGCAGAGTTAGTCTGCAATATTGCATTCTAACCACAAAAAAGGAAGGAAGGAAGGAAGGAAGGAAGGAAGGGCACATATACCGCTTCACAGTGCTTTACAGCCCTAAGCGGTTTACTATTGCCCCCCAACAATCTGGGTCCTCATTTTACCGACCCCGGAAGGATGGAAGGCTGAGTCAACCTTGAGCTGGTGAGGAGTAAACTCTTGGCTGTGGGCAGAGTTAGTCTGCAATACTGCATTCTAACCACAAAACGAAGGAAGGAAGGAAGGAAGGAAGGAAGGAAGGAAGGAAGGAAGGAAGGAAGGAAGGAAGGAAGGAAGGAAGGAATAGCACTTATATACCACTTCACAGTGCTTTACAGTCCTAAGCGGTTTACTATTTCCCCCTAACAATCTGGGTCCTCATTTTACCGACCTCGGAAGGATGGAAGGCTGAGTCAACCTTGAGCCGGTGAGACTCGAACTGCCAAACTGCAGGCAGCCAGTAGAAGTAGCCTGCAGTACTTTAGGAAACAGGTTCTCAGTTCCCGGCTCTGCATCTCCTTAGTTGGCTGGCTGTACTTCTCACAAGGTTCAGCGGGGTTTCCATTCCCCCCTTTCTTTCTTCCTTACATTCCAATCTCCCCTCCAACCCGTTGCTAATGTCAGTCTGTCAAGGGATGAAGCTTGGATAGGAGAGATGCAGCCATGACAGCAGCTTTCAACCTATTTCAGTTCCTTTCTCCTCTGCCCCGATGAGGAGTTGATGTGGAAAGTCAACATCCAGATGTTTGAATGGGACGCTGATGTTCCAGGGGGCTATGAGTTCTCCAACTTTGCAGCCCTGATCTTTGGCCACCTTTGGGAAAACTCAATGGGCTCAGTGGCAGCCTCCTATGAAGCCCAAAAAGGCTTGATTAACTCCAGGAGGACACCTGGATGAAGAGAGGAACCTGCCTGCATCAAATCTGCCTCGTTCTCATCTCTAACTGCCTTCTCCTTTCACCTTGACAATTGCAGGGTCGGTGAAAGTTTCGTTCAAGATGTACAAGTCGCTGCGTAGCTCTAACGGGTCAATGATGAAGTCTTCTGTCCGGGTAGAAATTTGCATCAGGCAAGTCAGCCCCAAGAAGCTCCGATAGGAATGGTGCTACGGGAGAGCAACGAAGGAGGTAATAAGACAAAGTAGGTAATAAGGTAAGGTACATTTGCTCGACAACGTAGGTAAGAAGACAACATACTGTCCAGAGTGAAACTTCCATCGTTTCAACTTGTCATTAGAGGAAAGCGGGGCGGTGTCGGTTACAAATGGGGTAACTAGGGAAACGAAACTTCTACAGCTCCACTGAAGCTTGAGAGAGCCTGAAAACCTTTCAAGGACTTCTTAGCAGGTGTGAAGAAGGCGGCAGATAGTTCCCATAACAAAGAGAACTTGTTTACTTGATCTATGTGGAAGCCTGGAGGGGTTTGGCTGGGGAAATCATTGTTTTAATACAGTGTTTCCCAACCTTGGCAACTTGAAGATGTCTGGACTTCAACTCCCAGAATTCCCCAGCCAGCGAATGCTGGCTGGGGAATTCTGGGAGTTGAAGTCCAGACATCTTCAAGTTGCCAAGGTTGGGAAACACTGTTTTAATACGATGAATTGGGGCCTGAGGATCTCAGAGTTAATTTTACCTCGACATTACTGTGCCTTATTATTATTATTATTATTATTATTATTATTATTATTATTATTATTATTATTATTATTATTATTATTATTATTATTATTGACATTTATATACCGTCTCACAGTGCAAGCACTCTCTAAGCGGTTTACACTAGTAAGCAATGTATATTTACATTGCCCCCAACAATCTGGGTCCTCATTTTACCTACCTCGGAAGGATGGAAGGCTGAGTCAACCTTGAGCCGCTGACCTGCGGATCACAGTCAGCTAAAGTGGCCTGCAGTACCCCAATCTAACCGCTGCGCCACCTCGGCTCTTGAAAATTAGAGGTATTGATATTAATTGATATTCAAAACATACTGAGCTTTACAGAAACGAAATGGTCCTGGATTTTTATTGGGATACTCAAGCCGGATGTTGACACATACATATCCTGCTTTTTAGACTAACACCTTTCCCAAAGCGGAGATTTTCCCTGCAAAGGGGAAAATAATTAATGACAAATGGAGCACTTTGAAAACACTTCCTCAGTTTAAAGTCCCCCCCCAGCATTTCTCAAGTTCTGAGAGTCCAACCCACAGCCCCTTGCGGGGTTTGGGGTTTTTTTGGCAAGCATAAAAGAAAAAGAAGCCACACCAAAGAAGGCTCACCTCTAAATCCAAAGCAAACTCTTTGCAGCCCAGCAGCTTCTCGTTCAGGTCCACCAACTCCTCCAAGGTGGAAATAAAGTGGCAGGGAGTCTCTGCCAATGGTCTGAACATCTGGAGAAAGAAAGAAAGAAAGAAGGGAGGGAGGGAGGGAGGGAGGGAGGGAGGGAGGGAGGAAGGAAGGAAGGAAGGAAGGAAGAAAGAAAGAAAGAAAGAAAGAAAGAAAGAAAGAAAGAAAGAAAGAAAGAAAGAAAGAAAGAGAAAGAAAGAAAGAAAGAAAGAAAGAAAGAAAGAAAGAAAGAAAGAAAGAAAGAAAGAAAGAAAGAATTGTAGTTTCAGCTGTATAGCCCGGAAGGAGCTGGGGGAAGATGGAAACTTGGCCCAACGCTCACCTGGACCTGAGGCTTTTCGAGAAATTCTGCTGGCACTGAAAAATGTTCCAGTTCATACCGATAAGGGTGAGCAAACCTACAAGAATCCAGAAGAACAGTACAATCAAGAACTAAGGTTGTGATTCTTAACTAATGAAGAAACCAGCAAACGGTAGCACCAGGAATAAATAAAAGACCACCGAGGCGGTAGGTTGATTCTCAAACTTTCTATATCAGGATGTCTTGGGATTAAAATCTATTTATTTGAGGTATACAGCTGCCCGGAGTCAGTTATGGGAGATGGGTGGCTATATAATTTAAGGAATTTCCCAGAATTCCAAAGGTCCAAAGATTACGAGAAGAAACACGTTCCACGGATTTAGTCCCGGCTGCCCGTTGAGGTGGGTTTTAGCTGCTTTAATCATTTTTTAAAAGCTGTCCAAAGTCTTAACTAATTTTAATAAATTAAATTAATGGTGGCCGTAACATATTTAGCAATAGCACTTAGAATTATATACCGCTTTACAGTCCTCTCTAAGGGGTTTACAGAATCAGCATCTTACAATAGGGGTCATTTTACCGACCTTGGAAGGATGGAAGGATGCAACCTTGAGCAAGTCAGGATTGAACTCCAGGTTGTGGGCAGAGTTAGTCTGCAAATCTTACATTCTAACCACTGAACCACCATGACTCTTCTACAGCAATAGCACTTAGACGGCATATATAGCTTCACAATGCTTTAAAGCCCTCTCTAAGCGGTTTATAGAGTCAGCATATTGCCCCCAGCAAACTAAGTTCTCATTTTACCAACCTCGGAAGGATGGAAGGCTGAGATAACTTTGAGCTGGTCAGGATCGAACTGTTGAACTGCTGGCAGTCTGCAGTCGGCCAAATTAGCCTGCAATGCTGCCTTCTAACCACGGCTCTAACCGATTACCGTATTTTCGGAGTATAAGATGCACCTTTTCCCCCCTAAAAGAGGCTGAAAATTTGGGTGCGTCTTATACTCCAAATGTAGCTTTTTCGAAGCTTTTTTCCCCAGCCCTAACGAGGTGCTAACGATCTTCCCGGCTTGTTTTCATTGCTACTCCCTCCAAAAAAGGTTTTTTCAGCCCTAACGAGGTGCTAACGATCTTCCCAGCTTGCAGGATTTTTTCATTGCTACACCCTCTGAAAAAGTTTTTTCCCAGCCTTAAGTCTTTGCAGGCGTTTTTTCATTGCTACTCCCTCCGAAGAAGGTTTTTTTCAGCCCTAACCAGGGGATAAAATAATGTGCTGAAGCTGACCAAACTAAGGACGCTAGCCAGATGAATACCTGTTAGGTAGATTACCCCCCCTATTTTCCTCCCCCAAAACTAAGGTGCGTCTTATACTCCGAAAAATACGGTAAATAAAATTAAACTTCCTGTCCTTACATGTCCTGCTCCGTCTGCTGGGTTCTCTGCTGGTGGAGGAAGTCAGCCAGGGCAGCGGGGACATCCAGATCTTCCGGACGCTCCTTATGCTCCTGCCGGCTTTTTAGGAGTGCTGGAGAGAGGGAAACCCAAGTGGTAAGACCCAGCCACCCTGATGCTCCCAGGGTGGCCAATTATCCCCAGCCTGTTGCCGTTGGAAGGAAAAGCCAGCCGCAATGTAGATCTGTCTGTCCAACCCCGCAGTTTCCCCCTTCCCTCGCACCTTTGGGCAAGGGCCTCAGAGCATTGGGCTTGACGAAGAGTTTGGGCACAAACGGGGTGTTGGTATTGTCCACCTTCTCACGGAACTTGAGCTGAGGGCGGACAATGTTCTTCGCGTGGAGAAGGCGGAATGTCTCCAGATTTGACCTGGTGTTGGTGTCCCGGTTTTGCTGGGAAAAGGGAAATTGGAGGCCAAGATGAGACAACCTTCAACACTCAAAGAGCCATTTGGACCCGTTTCCCACAGAAAAGAAAACACCGGGAGCCACAAAACCCTTCCCGTGCCTGACTATTTCCTGAGCGGCCATAGAACTAGCATATATAGTTGAATTAAACGTTGTTTTCTTCTGAAACTTTTCTTTTCTTGGATTTATCCATGGTTGGCCTACCGGGGGGGGGGGGTCAAAAAGCTCAATAAATCGTGTGCCGGCTGGTATCACACATTGGCGATTGTGACGCATATTTTGAGCGACAGGGAGCCGCAGCAGAGGGATGAAAGAGCCACATGTGGCTCCAGAGCCGCAGGTTGCTGATCCCTGCTATTGGGAAACTCCCAGCTGGTAAAAGCCTAACATTTTTTTCCCCTAGCTCAGATTATAAAATACATGTCTTTTGAATCAGAGAGCCAATTGATACACCATACTTCATCTAACCCTGTCTTTTTAAAAAATCCTGCCTGGTCAAATGGTCAGATTGGACCCCTGCAGAATTTAAGCTCTCCTCTTCCCCAAACTAGCTGGAGGTGAACTGTAACCTACGGAGGTGCAGGGTCCCTAACCTTGGGCACTTTAAGACTTGTGGACTTCAACTTCCAGAATTCCCCAGCCAGCCATGCTGGCTGGGGAATTCTGGGTGTTGAAGTTCACAAGTCTTAAAGTGCTCAAGGTTGGAGACCCCTGACCTAGAGAAAAGCAGTTTACTACGCCTGCACTTTACTATGCCAAGTAAAAATGAGTCTCACCTTGCGATTCCAACTAGAGACGATTGTCTTGGGAGGCTGCAGGCCTGTGGGAAGGACCGGCTGCTGGTTCTTGTTTACTCCGGCAGCTTCGTCCAATAACATGCCCTGAAATTTCAGAGAAGGAAGTTGTGGGTCTGTCGGGCTGATTACAAGAACGAAAAGGGAGAGAGAGAGAGAGAGCCACGGAGTAATCCCCTTGGGAGCCTTTACGGAAGGCTGCTGCTACGCTCACCACTCGTTCTAAGATGACATCATTGGCGTCAACCAGCAGGTCAAATTTGTCCTCAAGCTCCACCACCTTGCTGCGGTCTTGAAGGTGGCTCCGGCACCCATGGTACTGCATCACTTTACTCATGCTGAGAAAGAGAAAAAGAGAAAGGGAAAGGGAGAGAGAGGGGGGGAGGGAGAGAGAGAATATTTAGAAAGCTATTAATTGTTGTGGTCCTCCAGCAGCCTGCGAGCAGAGTCAGACAGCAAGGAGGCTGGGGAGGAACATGGGCCAGTCCTGGAGTCTGGAGAAGGCTCGTTGCCAGAGGCAGAAATCCAGCCCGGGCCATCTGGGAGGTCTGTGCTGACTCCAGAGCCTCCAGAGGCTGACATGAGTGAGGGAGAGGAACAGGGGGAGCCTGTTCCCAATGCACGCGTGCGCAGAGCTGCCAGAAGGCAAGAAGAGTTACGGAGGAAAAGGACTACTCGGGAGTAAGGCTTGGAGATAAGCCCTTCCCATAGGACATAAAAGTGGAGCTCCTTGCAGGAAGCAACTTCGTTCAATTCGTGTCTCAGCATTTCAGTTCTGACTCCGTGTTTCTGTCTGGCCTTGCAAAGCTCCTTGCCAGTTAGGTCTTTGGCAGCGTGTCGTCAAGAGAGATAAAGGTTAGTGTTATCAGCCTTCTTCCGAAAGACTTCTGTCAGACTAAATTAACATTGTTTGGGACTTATTATGGCTGGGAATGAACATAATTCACAGCCATTAAAATAAAAAGAGGTTTTTGGGGACTCCCTTTGTGCTTTATTATTTATCAGGAAGCCTAGGCCAGAATATTAATCACCTATTAGCAGAAAAGGATGTTCTTTGCAGGAAGACAAACGTTTCGGGAGCCATGCAGGGCAATTTGTCTTCCTCTCTGAGTTTCATGATGTCCCTTAATCTGGGCATCAGACCAAAATCACCCGCAGACAGCACTCCCTTTCTGTCCCTCCTTGGCGTTTGGCGCTGGAAGCTCCTTGTAGAGACTCACCACTGCAGCAGCCTTTCTCCTTGCGTTTCGCAGTAGGCCTGGAACCCCGGGAAGCTGCGGTAGAAATCGTACTCGTCTCCGGGCTGAGGGAGGCCAGACGAAGCCTTGGTAGCCGAGACCACCGTGCCGAGGGCATGCTGGAGAAGAATGGGATGATGATTGCAAGAGTCGGGCATGGAACATTTCACCAAATCTGTCTTTTTATCATCCTAATTGTTTGGCCTTTTATTGTGTGTGGGGACACACACAAACAGGCCTTCTTCCACCAAAACAGATCCACCCCCCCCCTCTGGGAATGAAAGAAACTATAGACAGCTTGGGACTTACAACAGTTCATTTAGTGACCGTTCAAAGTTCCAACGGCACTGGAAAAAGTGACCTATGGCCATTTTTCACACTTACAACCCCCATGGGCATGTGATCAACATTCAGACCCTTGGCAATTGACTCATATTTGTGACGGTCGCAAAGGGGTCACGTGATCCCCTTTTGTGACCTTCTGACCAGCAAAGATTCACTGAACGACCGTGTGACTAGATTAACAACTGTGGTGCTTCATTTAACAACGGTGTCAAGAAAGGTCGTAAAATGGGGCAAAGCTCCCTTAACCAATGTTTCACTTAGCATCATAAATTTGGGGCTCAATTGTGGTCTTAAGTCAAGGGCTTCCTGTAATGATGACCCAAATTCCTCTCTTGAACAGCCTCAAAAAGCTTGGGCTCTTGGATTGAGGGACCACCATGAAATCTAAAAAAAATCAGACACGTCTGCAAAGTTACTAAGAGCTGGGCTTCTCCCAGGAGACTCACTGGCTCCCTTTTCAAAATATCCCAGGAACTTGTGAACAGCTTCTAACAATTTCTGCAGCCAGGATCCATGAGATAGGTTTGTCCAAATCTCATTATTTTGTTGCAGAGGATTGCAAAAAGCAAAAACGAAACAAAACCCTGGTGTGTGCTTAAGCCCACTCCGTTGGCCAATTTTAAATGTTCTTTTTATTTTTATTATTATTATTTACTTTGCGCGCGCTTTTAACACACTTTAATTTGGCACTTTGAAAGATTTGTATTTTATGGAACGTCAGAACCGGAGCAGCAGTATTAAAAACTACAACTCCCGGCATGCCCAGAAACCCAAAGCGCATGCGCGCTTCCCTCCCGAATACCTTCACGAAGGAATCTGCGTCTCTAAACCCCGGGAGCACCATCGCCGCGCCGCTGCTTTCCATCGCCGGCGCCTCGGAGGAACTTCCTAAGCCCTTGCCGCTCTCCGTCGCCGCCATGGCCCACCAAGGTCGAGGCCCACCGCGCTGCCGTCACAGGCCCCCTGCGCAAGCAGCCACCATATTGGGCAGCACAGCCACGGCGATCCCCGCACAGGCGAAATCTCGCGTTCTCTCGCTCTCCCTCTCGCGAGACTTCATCCCAGCGCGATCCAAAACGTTCATAGCGCAGTGTCTATGGCAGAGGTCCCCAAACTTGGCAACTTTCAAGACTTGTGGACTTCAACTCCCAGAATTCTCCAGGCAGCATAGCATAACATAGCTGGCTGGAGAATTCTGGGAGTTGAAGTCCACAAGTCTTAAAAGTTGCCAAGTTTGAAGACCTCTGGGTCTATGGAGATTCTCAAGTCATCCAGGTCTTGGTTTAACAGATTAAGAGAGTTGGAAGGGACCTTGCAGGTCATCTAGTCCAACCCCCTGCTCAAGCAGGAAACCCTAACATCTGCCTCTACCTAGGATTGAACTCGCAATCTCCTGATCGTGAGGCAAGATATCCACCTCTAGGCCACAGCAGCTGCCAAAGGTGCTTTTTTACCCAAGAGGCAACTGGATTTTCTTTGAAGACGTTAGAAGCATCCTTTTAACGATAAAGAGAAAGGCAACGGGCGGGGGCTCTGCTTTCCTCGTTCTACAAGTATAGAGTATAGAATAACTTTATTGTCACTTTAAATGTACACTAATGGACATACATTAAAATGAAATTTCGTTGCATACAGCTCTCAAAGTATAGGTGCCATTGCGTGATGTCAGAATCAAAATAGAGCTGGAAGGGACCTTGGAGGTCTTCTAGTCCAGCCCCCTGCTCAAGCAGGAGGTCCTGTACTATTCCAGACAAATGGCTGTGTGTCTCTTTCCTAGAGATACTGGAGGTATTTCAGTTCAATCAATCAGAATAGAGCTGGAAGGGACCTTGGAGGTCTTCTAGTCCAACCCCCTGCTCAAGCAGGAGGTCCTATACCATTTCAGACAGTAGTCCTCCAGTCTCTTCTTAAAAGCCTCCAGTGATGGAGCATCCACAACTTCTGGTGGCAAGCCGTTCTACCGGTTAATTGTTCTCACTGTTAGGAAGTTTCTCCTTAATTCCAGGATTGCTTCTCTCCTTGATTAGTTTCCATCCAACTACAATGCGACGAGAAGGGAGGATTTATTAGTGATGCAAGCTCCTTACATTCAGCTGAACAAATGAATGTGTAGTAGGGGGACAAATCATTTGTGTGCGCGTCAATCTGGTAATTATGGTAAAAGAGGGGCGCTCTGAAAAGCAAAAGAGAGCCGCTCTGTGCCACCCGATCAACCATTGAGAAGTTTGCGAGGCTCCTCACGCACGCGCAATCCTAGCCCCGAGTGCCATTTGGGGCGGAAGCATTGGCGGCATGACCTCACTCGGCGTCCAACGCATTTTTATCCCGCTCTTGTTGGCCCGCTCCTGTATCAATCTTCTCGTCCTCTTTCCTGATTGGGCCAATCTTTACGCCCTCCCCCCCGTGGTCGCACCGTAGTGAAAAGATTGGTCTGGTGGGGAAGACGAGGAGAGCGGGAATAACTTCCTGTCGTTTCTCCTTCCCGCCTTTCTATTGGCTGAGCCCTTTGTCTGCCTTTGGATGCCGGCAAGGGGATTGGCCGGCGATCCAGAAAGGGCGGGATTAAAAAAAAAAAGCGGAGGCAAGAAAAGGGATGGCGGAGTCGAGCGGGCCGCGGACGGGGAAGATGCAGGAGTGAGGCTGGTGGAGGATAGGCCTCGTCGTGAGTGTCGGGAACCCCCCTCAGCGCCTGCCCGTCCTTTCCCCGCCTTGCTGCCCTCGCCGAGCCCGTCGTGCTTCGGCCTCCACACTTGAGGGCTTCGAAAAACGCCGCTCTGCAGCTTCTGAGGCTTCTCACCTCAGACAGTTGCCCCGCCCACTCTCTAGGCCCCGCCCTCTGGTTCTTGAAACCCCCCCGTGGCTCTTGATAGGCCCCTCCCACTTATTAGGCGCCCCCCTCACCCTCAGTTGTGGGGCTCCTCCCAGCTGCCCCCCCAAGATTTCCCAACTCTGGGAAAATGGGGTCATTGTATATGTGTGTATATGGGGGGGGGTGTCATTCCTAGCCAGCTCACCTGCTCAAGTTTCTAGTCCTCCTTGAGGTAGGTTTGCGGGTGCCACAAAGGAACTCTGCTTTTAGGGCATTGGTGGGGGGCTAGATGTTAACCCAGCTGCTGTGGCCTAGAGGTGGAGCTCTTGCCTCACAATCAGGAGGTTGTGAGTTCGATCCTAGGTGGAGGCAGATTTGGGTAGGGGGTTGGACTAGATGACCTGCAAGGTCCCTTCCAACTCTGTTAATCTGTTAATGTTGAATGCCTTCCAGCAGCTGCTCAATATGGGGGCCTGCTGAGAATGGCCACATCTGGAGTTTGCAGGTCCCCACGGAAGATTATTCCACTGTGGGCCTTGCTTAAGGCTGATAACAAATAGTGTCCTCCAATGTAGTCCTCGACTTGCAACAGTTCACTAAGTGGCCGTTCAAAGTTACAACAGCACTGAAAAATGTGACTTACAACCGTTTTTTCACAGTTACGACCTTTGCAAAAGCTTCCCCATGACCATGAGATCAAAATTCGGATGCTTGGCAAGCGATTCATATTTATGACCGTTGCTGTCTCCCGGGGTCATGTATTCCCCTTTTGCGACCTTCTGACAAGCAAGGGAAGGCAGATTCACTTAACAACCGGCTTTACTAACTTACCCACTGCCGCAATTCACTTAACAACTGTGGCAAGGAAGGTCGTAAAATGGGGCAAAACTCGCTTAAGAAATGTTTCACCTAACAACAGAAAATTTGGGGCTCGATTGTGGTCACAATTGTGGTCGCAAATGGAGGAGATAGGTTATCCTGAATGTTTCTCTTCTCTCTCCTTCCTAGGTTGCTTGCGGGTAAGATTTGGCTGCGCCTGCTTCTCCCCCAACGGAGAAACCAGGGAGACTCCATGCCACCATGTCTGGGACGGTCATTATCCTCCAGCAATTTGCTGGTGGCCTCAAGAGCCGTAATGAAGAGACCCGGGCGAAGGCGGCAAAGGATTTGCAGCATTACGTCACCATGGAGCTCCGAGAGGTGAGTTGGGAAGACCATAGCACTGATGATGTTACCTAGATTGGGTAATGAAATGTCTGTAAGAAAACCATCAGGCTCAGAGAGCACCAAGGACTCCTCATGTCAACCCTTCCTTCCTTCCTTCCTCCCTCCCTCCCTCCCTCCCTCCCTTTGGTACTAGCACTAATGTTACCTAGTTTGGATAATGAAATGTCTGCAAGAAAACCACCAGGCTCAGAGAACACCAAGGACCCCCTCATGTCAACCCTTCTCTCCCTTCCTTCCTTCCTTCCTTCCTTCCTTCCTTCCTTCCTTCCTTCCGTCCATACTAGCACTGATGTTGTTACCTAGTTTGGGTAATGAAACGTCTGCAAGAAAATCACCAGGCTCAGAGAGCACCAAGGACTCCTCATGTCAATCCTGAGCTACAAATATTCTTTCTTAGACCCTTCATAGTGTGACTATGGGATGGGGAAGTGATCTGGACCTGGACCTCATTTTCAAAACTCATTTTCTGCTCTGAACTTTACTTTCTTCAACAGAAGCAAACAGGAACCTTTTTTCCTCTCTCTCTCTCTCTCTCTCTCTCTCTCTCTCTTTCTTTGAATTAAGATCAGACATATTTCTTACGTGTTTTGTTTCATCCTTTTCCATTAAGGTTTGATTAAAGGTTTTGGATAATCCACACCCACTTTTTTCCCCTCCTCCACAGATGAGCCAAGAAGAATCCACACGTTTTTACGATCAGCTGAATCATTACATCTTCGAGTTGGTCTCTAGTTCAGATGCAAATGAAAGGAAAGGAGGCATTTTGGCTATAGGTGAGTAGCCAGGTAGATTGCCTAAAGAATATTGGTGTAGAGATCTATGGCACTTTGTTTGCGATGTGTCTCCAAAATGTTGCCACGCGCAGTGTGGCTATTCACTGTGCCAGGTGCCAGAAAAGGAGCACCTCATTTTCTAAGTTACATAATTCATTTCGCTTCTTTCCACTTTCTTAGCGCTGATGAGAACCTAATTCAAGATAAAAGTAGCAGGAACACAGGTAGTCCTCAACTTACAACTGTTCATTTAATGACCGTTCAAAGTTACAGCGCCATTGAAAAATGTGACTTAGGACCATTTTTCACACTTACAACCGTTGTATCATCCCCATGGTCACAAGATTTACTTTCGAATGCTTGACAGTTGGTTCATATTTATGACTGTTGTAGTGTCCTGGGGTCATGTGACCGTCTTTTGTGACCTTCTGACAAACAAAGTCAATGGGGAAACCAGATTCACTTAACAGCCGTGTTACTAATTTAACAACTGCTGTGATTCACTTTTTAAAAAATGTGGCAAGAAAGCTCGTAAAATGGGACAAAACAAATTTCTCGCTTAGCAACATAAATTCTGGGCTCCATTGTGGTTGTACGTTGAGGACTACCTGTATCCAGTGAATTGCCCATATTAGTCCTTTAGCAGCTCTGACACTTTAAGGAAGGAGTCCCCAAACTTGGCAACTTTAAGACTTGTGGACTTCAACTCCCAGAATTCTCCAGCCAGCTATGCTATGCTGGCTGGAGAATTCTGGGAGTTGAAGTCCACAAGTCTTAAAGTTGCCAAGTTTGAAGACCTCTGCTTTAACTATTTGCTGGTGTTTTCTCTTCCTCAGCAAGCCTCATTGGTGTGGAGGGAGGCAATGCCACACGCATTGGCAGGTTCGCCAACTACCTAAGGAACCTTCTTCCATCAAATGACCCTGTTGTCATGGAGATGGCCTCCAAGGCCATTGGGCGTCTTGCTATGGCTGGCGATACCTTCACTGCAGAATATGTGGAATTTGAAGTCAAGCGGGCTCTGGAGTGGCTGGGCGCAGACAGGAACGAAGGACGGAGACATGCAGCGGTAAGAATAGCTGCGATTACAAGCTGCCTATGAGATTTTGGCACTCGGTGGCTTATTTCTGAGAAACACACTGACTTTATTCCTTTTAATTCCTCCCACATCCATCGCGAAGTCACAAATGGATGTTTTTTAAACATGTCGATTCATTGTTAATGCTTTTATATATAACTAATGTGTAATACTGATGTATAAAGCTGCTGTTATTGGTGGTCTCTTTTTCCTTACCCAGGTCTTGGTTTTGCGAGAGTTGGCCATCAGTGTTCCCACGTTCTTCTTCCAGCAAGTTCAGCCCTTTTTTGACAACATCTTTGTCGCTGTGTGGGATCCGAAGCAGGCCATCCGGGAAGGAGCCGTTTCAGCTTTACGAGCATGTCTTATCTTGACCACTCAACGCGAGTTCAAAGAGATGCAGAAGCCGCAGTGGTACCGAGTAAGGAAGGGGCATTTGGGGTTTTCTTTCCGGGTCGTTTGAAGCTGTGGGAAGGATTGGATTCTGATTTTGAGGCAAGATACGAGGGATTATCATAGTTCCCATCAAGCACAACTATTTTGAGAGGTTAATATTCAGTTCTAAGCAATAGTCCATGTTGTTTCAGCAAACCTATGAGGAAGCTGAGAAAGGCTTTGATGAGTCTGTGGCGAAAGAAAAGGGTGTGAACCGGGACGACCGAATTCACGGTGCCTTACTGATCCTCAATGAACTGGTGCGGATTAGCAGCATGGAAGGAGAGGTGAGTCCCTCAGTTGAGGAGGAGGGCATGTCACTGTAAGACATTCCTGTGGATTAAAAGCCTTGAAATAAATAGTGACTTTATTTATTTATTTATTTTATCTATTTGTGAGATTTATATACCGCCTCACAGTGCAAGCACTCTCTAAGCGGTTTACACCAGTAAGCAATGTATATTTATATTGCCCCCAACAATCTGGGTCCTCATTTTACCTACCTCGGAAGGATGGAAGGCTGAGTCAACCTTGAGCCGGTGAGATTTGAACCGCTGACCTGTGGATCACAGTCAGCTAAAGTTGCCTGCAGTACTGCCTCTAACCGCTGCGTCACCTCGGCTCTTGGACAGCCCAGTGAATGGGGCCAGTTGGACTAAGTTTTTCAGCATAGAGTCCCATGAGCTGCAGAAAGATACGAGATTAGATATGTGCTGCTACACCAGAGGTCTTCAAACTTGGCAACTTTAAGACTTGTTGACTTCAACTCCCAGAATTCCTAGCTGGAGAATTCTGGGAGTTGAAGTCCACAAGTCTTAAAATTGCCAAGTTTGGGGACCCCTGTTCTACACCATCATTGTTCCTATATGCTAAAATAAATTTTTGCCCAACAGAATTGGAACAATTGAACAGCTGCTGCCACCAAAGGCTACAAGTGGAAGTGACAAGCGGTTGCTTTTATTCCACAAGGCTGCCCTTCTCTACTTCCAATCCTGAGGCACCAGCCTGCCCTACTGGTCGTTTGCCCCCCCCCCCCAATCTTAACCCTCTGTTTCCTTTCTCCATTTAGCGCCTGAGGGAAGAAATGGAAGAAATCACCCAGCAGCAGCTGGTGCATGACAAATACTGCAAGGATCTTTTGGGCTTCGGCACTAAGCCCCGTCACGTCACCCCCTTCTCCAGCTTCCAGTCGGTACAGCCCCAACAGTGCAACGCCTTGATCGGACTTCTGGGCTACACCCCTCTCTCAGGGATCTTGGGGTTTGGGGCGTTACCGGTCCCAGCCAAGTCAACCTTGGTAGAGAGCCGATGCTGCCGAGAGCTGATGGAGGAAAAATTTGACCAGGTGAGCTTGGGAAGGGGGCTCCCTGTTTTCGTTCTCCTTCCCCTTCCCAATCGCAAGCGCTTTTGAAGAGCATCCAGAAAATCCTGATAAGACCGTCAGTGATTTGAACTATTTTTTTTGAGGCAGAGCAAAGATGCAAATCCAGATAACGGGGGGCGAAATTCCACTTAGCAGAAACTTCTTTGAAAACTGATTTTCAGCGCTCTCTTGCTGGGACGTAAAAAGCAAACAAAAGTTAGCATTTTTGCGGTTTGGTTGAGATGTTATTGATGGCAGATTCTGTCTTATAGAAAGAATTATGCAAGAACTGTGTTGATCTAATACTCCAGATTTTAACATCCTTTTGGGAATCTTTCGAGTATCTTCTGTAAAAGGGAGAGAATTTATTTGTTACTTTAAAAGAGGAAATGCTTCTCCTTTTGTCTCGCTCCCTGCTTTCAAGCTTTCCTATCTGTCCACCGCTGATGTTTGAAGCGGCTTCCTCCTTGTTTTGGGGGAGCTGCCTCAGCCATTAATGGAACCTCTTTCACTTTTAAGGTGTGCTATTGGGTCCTGAAGTGCCGAAGCAGCAAGAATACTTTGATTCAAATGATTGTTCTCAGCTTATTGCCACGGCTAGCCGCTTTCCGCCCTTCCGCTTTCACAGGTAAAGAGCAGGGATTGAGGTTGGTACTTGGGAATGAGACACCAGAAATATTTGATGTCTTTTCTGTGGAGGATATATAGAAGTATAGAACAAAATGTGCCTTTACTGTAGATAGGTTTTTTTTTTCTCTGTGTAGAGCAGGGGTCTCCAACCTTGGCAACTTTAAGGCTTGTGGACTTCAACTCCCAGAGTTCCTCAGCCAGCTTTGCTGGCTGAGGAACTCTGGGAGTTGAAGTCTACAAGCCTTAAAGTTGCCAAGGTTGGAGACCCCTGATGTAGAGCATAGTATGTTCAACTGGATGGCATGTCACTAAGCAGTTGAAAGAATTTGAGGATCCATTGTGCCAGCACCCAAGAGCCATGATGGCCCAGTGGTTAGAATACAGTATTGCAGGCTAATTCTGCCCACAGCCAGGAGTTCAATCCTCACTGGCTCAGGGTTGACTCAGCCTTCCATCCTTCCCAGGTTGGTAAAATGAGGACCCAGATTGTTGGGGGCAAGATGCTAACTCTGTAAACTGCTTAGAGAGGGCTGTAAAGCACCGTGAAGCCATATATAAGTTTAAGTGCTATTTCTATTTCTAATTAGTTTAATTCAGGAAGCCATTAAACAGATCCTTTTCCAGATCTTACAGTCTTAGAGGAATGACCTCTTAGACACATGTGAACTGTGTCCCGTTCATCACTAATTATCCTGTTGGTACTGTGCATTTTTTTTAAGCATGTTTGAATCCTCTGAATTAGCAATCTGTGTTTTCTTAATGAAAGTGTGTGGTTTTTATTCTTCCCCCTCCGTTGCTGTTGGGTGACCAGCTGACCACTATCTTCCTGATACCATGAGCCACGTCTTGAGCTGCGTGAAGAAGGAAAAGGAGCGAACGGCTGCTTTCCAAGCCCTGGGTTTGCTCTCTGTGGCTGTGCGGTCAGAGTTCCAGGTTTACCTGCCCAAGGTTCTGGAAATTATCAAAGGTGCCCTTCCATTGAAGGACTTCACCCACAAGTAAGTGAAGATTTTCGGACATTGAGAGATTTTTCTGGATTATGCATCCCATTTTAGCGGGAATGACAGCCCTCTGACAGTTGAAACAATTCCAAGTGTTGCTGGTTAATTAACACAAATGTATGTTCACTCTCATTTTGGGCAAAGTTGAAAGTCTTCAAAAAGAGGTTCCATAAGAGCTTTTAAGGCTCTATTCCAGCCCAGAGCCCATTGCCCCAAACAGCTACATCCTACATCAGGTCTTCAGGTGTTGAAGCTCATGAGGTCACAGTCACAAATATTTTTCCACCCATGTCGCCTGTAAACCTCCTGTCAGAAGGGGTGAGAATTGTTATATGGCTAAGTTGCCGTTGTGTATGAAACATTTGGCTTGCTTAAAGGAATGTAATCCCTGCCTCTTTAGGAGACAGAAATCCGTGCAGGTGGATGCCACTGTTTTTACCTGCATCAGCATGCTGGCACGAGCAATGGGTCCCTCCATTCAACAAGACATCAAGGAACTTCTGGAGCCCATGTTGGCTGTGGGGCTGAGGTAGGTCTTGCATTCGCTCCAGCAGCCTCCTTGTCTACAGCTTTGGGTCTGCATTTATCTCTCGGAAGCACCAGACATTGTTACACTTTCATGATAGCTGAAAGCAGCCTCACGTTCAGTTGTGTAACCAACAGTGTAACGTGTGAGCAGCTGCTAAGTTTTCTTTTTCTTGCGGGTTTTGCTTTAGTGCCTAGAAAGCACTTGAGGTTCGAAGCACTTTGTTGCCTGGGAATTGGGTTTCTTCACAGGCCTTGGACCAAAATCCACTGATTTTACCTCCCCTCCCCCCTGGCTGAAATAATAAGATGATCTTTATTGTCACTTTTTCCGTGAACACGCTGGCACACGTTAAATAGCACTTTATAGCAATAGTACTTTACTTATATACCGCTTCATAGTGCTTTACAGCCCTCTCTAAGCGTTTTACAGAGTCAGCCTTTTGCCCCCAACAACCTGGGTCCTCATTTTACCCACCTCGGAAGGATGGAAGGCTGAGTCAACCTTGAGCCTGATGAGATTTGAACAGCTGAACTACTGAACTAGCAGTCAGCCTGCAGTCGCAGCATTTAACCACTGCACCACTCCAGCCCCTTCATTAAAAATGAAATTCTGATGCCCGCATATACACATACATGCATACACATATATGTATAGGAGCCTCGGTGGCACAGTGGTTAGAGTGCAGTACTGCAGGCTACTCCTGCTGACTGCCGGCTTGCCTGCAATTTGGCAGTTTGAATCTCACCAGGCTGACTCAGCCTTCCATCCTTCCAAGGTGGGTAAAATGAGGACCCAGATTGTTTGGGGGCAAGAGGCTGACTCTAAACCGCTTAGAGAGGGCTGTAAAGCACTGTGAAGCGGTATATAAGTCTAAGTGTTAGTACTATATATATAAAACACACACACACACACACACACACAGTCCATTTTGAACACATAGTGAAAAAAGTCTTAAGAGTTAACAAGGTTGATACTTTAAGGTACAAAGCTATTATAGAATCTGCAAGTTCTGCTTTGGATCCTCCCAAAAGGTAACAAGGAAAACCAGTCACAGAGAGGATGTGTAGTGTCTGTGACAATACTATGAACCCTGGTCAAGCATCACTTATATGCCATGTCTCAAATAGAAAGAAAAACATCCAACAATCTTTTCTGCCCTCTTCACTCAATTCAGTTCAATTCAGTTTATTACAGCCATAGACCAGAGACTAGAGCAAATAAAAATGCTCAGTAAATATACAATTAAAAGTTATAAAATAAAATAATAAATAACAGATAAAATCCAGTCTGTCAATTACACATGGTCTACACTACTAAAATTACAATCCATAAGCTGTGAGGCCTATAGTCCGTTTAATACTAAAAGGGAAAGGAATAAGCAGGGTTTGCCACATTGGTTGTATAAATTAGCTATGGTGGATTAGACACTTAGGGTTAGCCACAGTTGATATATATATCGCTATATATATATATCACTTTATCGCTATGTATATCACTATATCGCTATATATATCACTTTAATCCAATTCACGTGCAAGTCTTGACACCCCCCCCCCCAATTGATAGATGTCAAGGTCCTCTTCGAATACGATGGACGAACATCATCATATATCGCTATGGTGAGGAGGACACATATTTGCGATGAATCCCCACTACTGCTGAGCAGAATCTGGCCACCTGTGCTGTAGTTATGGCCCATTCATCCTTAAGCAGCCACTGAAGATAGGTAGTGTCGGAACGGCCAGGATACCTTGCAGTTAATGGCAGAATATGTTTTTTTCTAATTTCCGTATAAAACAGTGGTTCTCAACCTTCCTAATGTCGCGACCCGCGCCCCCACTGTGCCCCACCCCGCCGCCGCACCCACCGCTGCGACCCACGCCCCGCTGCCACCATTTCGGTTTTTTTACCCTCTGCGCATGCACAAAGCGTTCTGCGCATGCGCAGAGGGTAAAAGAACCCAAATGGCAGCGGCAGGGCGAAGTCCCCTGACCCCTGTGAAAGGGTCGTTCGACCCCCAAAGGGGTCGCGACCCCCAGGTTGAGAACCACTGGTATAAAAGGAGCATCTAAGGAGCACGTGTCCCACAGTCTCCACCTCTCCTGAGCCGCAGGGGCAAAGTCTTTTCCGTGAATGGTATTGTGCAGAGAGTGGTGAAGAGGGCAGAAAAGATTGTTGGAAACAGTAATACATCCAAACCACAAAGTAATATAATGTCTAGGCAAGGATCTGGCAAGGATCGCAAGCCCCAACTAACAGTTTATCAATGGGCCTCCGTATCTTGCCCTCAGCCCTGCCCTGACAGCTGTCCTGTACGACCTGAGTCGCCAGATCCCACAGCTGAAGAAAGAGATCCAGGACGGGTTACTGAAGATGCTTTCCCTTGTGCTGATGCATCGCCCGCTGCGTCACCCGGGCATGCCGAAAGGGCTCGCCCACCAGCTGGCTTCTCCCAGCCTCACCAACATTCCCGAGGCCAACGACGTGGCCAGTATCACTCTCGCCCTCCGCACCCTGGGCAGCTTCGAGTTTGAAGGTGAGCCCGCAGGAGAAGGAGGCAAGCCAGCAGTGGGTTGCTCCTGGTTTGGGCCGGTTCTGTGAACCGGTAGCGGCGGCGGGAGGCTCCGCCCACCTGCCCGGGACGCTTCTGCATGCGAAACTGGTAGCAATGGGTTTTAGAACCCACTACTGAGGCAAGCAGACATCCAACAGAGGAAAGCCCAGGTAAGGGAGTTGGCCAAACTTCCCCATTTCCCTTTGCCCCCCTTTCGTTAGGGCATTCGTTGACTCAGTTCGTCCGGCACTGCGCGGATCACTTCCTCAACAGCGAGCACAAGGAGGTGCGGATGGAAGCAGCCCGGACATGTTCCCGCTTACTCACGCCTTCCATTCACCTGATCAGCGGCCATGCCCATGTGGTCAGCCAGACCGCGGTCCAGGTGGTGGCCGACGTCCTGAGCAAACTCTTGGTGGTTGGGATCACAGACCCCGGTAAGCATCAGGAGCCAGGGAAGTGGGTCCTTCCGGGCACAGGATGTAACTGCACGGTGGTATCTTCCTGGGGAAGGAGATAACTTTTCTAGGAGAATTTGCATAGTAGGGGTCCGAACCAGGGGTGAAACCCAGCAGGTTCCAGAGAACCGGTAGCGGAAATTTTGAGTAGTTCGGAGAACCGGCAAATACCACCTCTGGCTGGCCCCAGAGTGGGGTGGGAATGGGGATTTTGCAGTGTCCTTCCCCTACCATGCCCACCAAGCTACGCCCACAGAACCGGTAGTAAAAAAAATTGGATTTCACCACTGGTCCGAACTTTATTTCTTGCTATCTGCAATGAAGATAACTTAGTAGCTGATGATGAGAAATACTTCCAGCTTCCTGAAGAGCACCTGATATAGGTAGTCCTCAACTTAGAACCGTTTGTTTAGTGACCATTTGAAGTTACCACAGCACTGAAACAAGTGACTTACGGTCACACACCACCCCATTGCGGCATCCCATTGATCACGTGACCAAAATTCAAAACGCTGGGCAACTGACTCGCATTTATGACGGTCGCAGTAGTCCCCAGGGTCACGCGATTCCCCTTTTGAGACCTTCCGACAATCCCAACTCAACGGGGGAAGCCAGATTCGCTTAACAACCGTGGGACTGACTTTAACAACCGCAGCGATTTACTTAACAACTGCGTGACTGACTTTAACGACCGCAGCGATTCACTTAGAGCTGTGGCAAGAAAGGTCGTAACATGGGGCAAAACTCTTGTCTTGCTTAGTAACAGAAATGTTGGGCTCCGTTGCGGCCGTAAGTCGAGGACTACCTGTAGTCCATGCAGATGGTGCTGGATCAAGCCAAGTTTCAGTGAACCTGATCATATTGCTCCCTGCTTGGGCTATCCTTCCCCCCACCCCAAGCATCTGCTTTATGAATCTGCCCTCTCCAGACCCCGACATACGATACTGCGTGCTGGCATCCTTGGACGAGCGCTTTGATGCCCACCTGGCCCAGGCAGAGAACTTGCAAGCGCTTTTCGTTGCCCTGAACGACCAGGTGTTTGAAATCCGTGAGCTGGCCATCTGCACCGTGGGCCGGCTGAGCAGCATGAATCCGGCTTTCGTCATGCCATTCCTCCGGAAAATGCTAATTCAGGTAATGGTGTCGGAGGAGGTATCCAGCAAACCCTCTCTGCCCTGCCAACGTCCCAAAACGTCACTTAATTGTAGCTCAGAGGTGAAAGGGACCGGTTTCGGTTTTTTATTTTTTCTCTTTGCAAACAGGCCATCAGCTCCGACGTTATACGTACAGTTACGGGTTTTCAGAAGTTCTTCCTTTTTTAAAATTTATTTCATATTTCTTAACTGCTCATCTCCCTTGGAGATTCTTTCTGCCCTGAAGCAGAAATTATAGAAAATGGGAGGGAATTCTGAGTGGATACATTAATATCCTTTCTAATGATGAATTGGTATTCTTGGTGGCTCAGTAGTTAGGATGCAGCATGGCAGGCTGATTCTGCCCACTGCCAGGAGTTCGATCCTCACTGGCTCAAGGTTGAACTCAGTTTTCTGTCCTTCCAAAGTCGGTAATATGAGGACCCAGATTGTTGGAGGCAAGAGGCTGACTCTCTAAACTGCTTAGAGAAGGCTGTAAAGCACTGTGAGGCGGTATATAAGTCTAAGGGCTATTGCTATATTCCTCCCTCCCTCCCTCCCAGTTGTTAGAATGCAGTATTGCCAGGCTAACTGTGCCTACTGCCAGCAGTTCAATCTTGACCAACTGGCTCAAGGTTGACTCAGCTTTCTGTCCTTCCGAGGTCGGTAAAATGAGGACCCAGATTGTTGGAGGCAAGAGGCTGACTCTAAACTGCTTAGAAAGGGCTGTAAAGCACTGTCAGGCGGTATATAAGTCTAAGGGCTATTGCTATCTTCCTTCCTTCCTTCCTTCCTTCCTTCCTTCCTTCCTTCCTTCCTTCCTTCCTTCCTTCCTTCCTTCCTTCCTCCCTCCCTCCCTCCCTCCCTCCCTCCCTCCCTCCCTCCCTCCCTCCCAGTTGTTAGAATGCAGTATTGCAGGCTAACTGTGCCGACTGCCAGCAGTTCATTCTTGACCAACTGGCTCAAGGTTGACTCAGCTTTCTGTCCTTCCGAGGTCGGTAAAATGAGGACCCAGATTGTTGGAGGCAAGAGGCTGACTCTCTAAACTGCTTAGAGAGGGCTATAAAGCACTGTGAGGCGGTATATAAGTCTAAGGGCTATTGCTATATTCCTTCCTTCCTTCCTTCCTTCCTTCCTTCCTTCCTTCCTTCCTTCCTTCCTTCCTTCCTTCCTCCTTCCCTCCCTCCCTCCCTCCCTGTTGTTAGAATGCAGTATTTCCAGGCTAACTGTGCCCACTGCCATCAGTTCAATCTTGACCAACTGGCTCAAGGTTGACTCAGCCTTCCATCCTTACGAGGTCGGTAAAATGAGAACCTAGATTGTTGGAGGCAATAGGCTGACTCTGTAAACTGCTTAGAGAGGGCTGTGAAGCATTATATGTCTAAGTGCTACTGCTAATGCGGGTACATCAGTAGTGATAAGTAACAGGTGGAGAAAATCCAGAGGAGCATTTTTTTTTGACATTTGAGGAATAAGGACATCAAATTCACACAAATCGGCCTTTCACTTCTGAGCTGAAATTCTTTTCTCCCTTCTCTTGCTATTAACCTGGAACCATCGCCTTCTTCCTTCCAGATCCTGACCGAGCTGGAGCACAGTGGCGTGGGCAGAATCAAAGAGCAGAGTGCCAGGATGCTGGGACACTTGGTATCCAACGCCCCCCGACTCATTCGCCCCTATATGGAACCCATCCTCAAGGTAAGGCGGCCGTGGAGTATGGGGGGTGACTTTCTGAATCCCCAAATACACCCCTTCTTTGCCGCAACGTCCTTTCCTTTGCCCTCCGGTCATCAGCCTCCATTGGCTCTCTTCCGCCAGCCCCCATGTTGAAAGAAAGATAGATTTTTATGGTTGCATCCCATCTCTCTCCTACCGAGGAGGTAGAGCTTAAAATGTCCTTTCCTCCATAGGATGAGAAAGAAATGTGTACAAGTAGCCCTCAACTTATAACAGTTCATTTAGTGACCGTTCAAAGCAGAGGTCTTCAAACTTGGCAACGTGAAGATTTGTGGACTTCAACTCCCAGAATCCTCCAGCCAGCATAGCTGGCTGGAGAATTCTGGGAGTTGAAGTCCACAAGTCTTCACGTTGCCAAGTTTGGGGGACCCCTGTTTCAAAGTTCCTAATGTCACTGAAAAATGTGACTTATGCCCGTTTTTCACATTTACAACCGTTTGCAGCCTCCTCACGGTCACGTGATCAAAATTCAGACGCTTGGCAACCGACTCGTATTTATGACGGTTGCAGTGTCCCCGGGGGTCACGCGATCCCCTTTTGCGATCCTCTGACAAGCACAGTCAAGGGGGGGGGGGGCAGATTCATTTAGAGCCAAGGTGGCTCAGTGGTTAAATGCAGCACTGCAGGCTACTGCTAGTTCAGCAGTTCAGCTGTTCAAATCTCACCGGCTCAAGGTTGACTCAGCCTTCCATCCTTCTGAGGTCTGAGGTAAAATGAGGACCCAGATTGTTGGGGGCAATATGCTGAACTCTGTAAACCGCTTAGAGAGGGCTGTAAAGCACTATGAAGCAGTATATAAGTCTTAAGTGCTATTGCTATTAACAATGGGGTTACTAACTTTATCAGCTGCAATGGTTCATTTAGCAGCGGAGACAAGGAGGGGGTGTAAACTGGGGTGAAACTCACTTAACAAATGTCACACTTAACAACGGAACTTTTGGGCTCCATTGTGGTCTTAAGGAGTACCTGTCATTTATGTGATACTTTATTTCTTTGTCATTTTTGCCTTGTTTTCTGTGCCATTTGACAGGCATTGATCGTGAAGCTCAAAGACCCAGATCCTGATCCAAACCCCGGCGTGATCAATAACGTCTTGGCTACCATCGGTGAACTGGCCCAGGTAACTTATGCCGTCCTCCTCTTTCAGCAGCTGCTGAAAGGAGCGAGTCCCTTCCTTTCTCACTGCAGCATTGTTCACCACCGTTCTGCCCTTTGCCTTCCGGACTCTGCTGTTTTTCATATCTGGATTTCCCCCCTCCCCCAAAATAGGTGAGTGGCCTGGAGATGCGAAAGTGGGTAGATGAGCTTTTCATCATCATCATGGACATGCTCCAGGACTCTTCCTTGCTCGCCAAAAGACAGGTGAGTGGCCTGCGGAGGGGATGAACCTGGTCCACCTCCTTGAACCTGAGAAATTGCCTCCCCTCTCCTCCCCCACCCACACTGTTCTCAAATCGGTTCTGTTTGTGCGTTGTTCACTTTTTTGTTTTTAAATTAAACCACTTTTGTGTAGAAATAAAATTGGCGTCTGCTAGAGTAGGGGCCTCCAACCTTGGCAACTTTTTGTGGACTTCAATCCTCAGAATTCCTCAGCTGAGGAATTCTGGGAGTTGAAGTCCACAGGTCTTAAAGTTGCTAAGGTTGGAGACCCCTGTGCTAGAAAAGCTGACATGTTGTTTACGTCTCCCCTGGACCTTTAGTCAATGTGGTTGGCAAACAGTTGGCAAACTATTTAGATGGGGCTGTTGTTAAGGAGTGTGCAGAGCAACCCTTGAGTTATCAAGGACATGCACGTAGAAACGAGGGTTTGTAGTTTGGTATCCAGTAGATGTGAGTAATTATCCAGTCATACACACAGATACGTTAAAGTGCAATTAGTGTTTACTTTTAGAAATAGCACAGTCCAAATAAACAGTCCAGGTCATACACGTTCAGTCAGTCAATATCAAGAAGTACAATTATCTTCTTACCAGCCTTTCTTTGTCTTACATCAAACAAAGATATTACAGCTTACAAACACATCAAACTATCATAGATTAACAGAGCATAACACACAGAGCTCACTATATCAGTCAAAGAGTCAATCACGAATGAATCAGCAGAGAGAGAGAACCATGATCTCTAGCTCCCTCTTATGGCAATTTGTAACACCACAGCCAATCAGAATATAGCAAACATCTTAAAGCTATATTACTTAAATATATACAAACATATATTGGTGGCTTGTTTATATATTGCCAACCCAACCGTTTGGACAGAGTCCTAACAGCTGTAATTCTGTTTTCTTCTGTGGTGGATCTTTCCTAGGTGGCATTATGGACCTTGGGACAGCTGGTAGCCAGCACTGGCTATGTGGTGGAACCCTACAGGAAGTATCCAACTCTCCTTGAGGTGCTGCTGAATTTCTTGAAAACAGAGCAGAACCAGGGCACCCGAAGAGAGGTAGGCCTCTTTGCTCTCTCCGCTTGGCAGGAGGACGAGCTTCGGAAATGTATTTATTTATTTATTTATTTACATTTCTATGTAAAGCTCCCTCAAACGTGTTAAATGAAGATGAATTGGCTTTATCCCTCTTTTCATGCCTGCAAGAAAAGAAGGGCCACGTGATCCTTTATCAGGAGAAAGTGTGCCCAGGGGGGAACCAATGATGCGAATCAAACCTTCACCTGACGTTGGTTTTTTTTTTTTTATCCCCATTTTCACCGTTAGGCTATTCGCGTCCTCGGCCTCCTCGGAGCTCTGGATCCGTATAAACATAAGGTGAACATTGGTATGATAGACCAGTCCAGGGATGCTTCGGCTGTCAGCCTCTCGGAATCTAAATCGAGCCAAGATTCTTGTAAGTGAACCGAGGAACGAACGTTCTGAGTCAGCCCCTGTCAAAAAAAAAAAAAGCAGTCGTCTTATTTAGTAGTTCCCTTCAAAAAAATCAGAAATTAGCTCACTTGAGCTTGGGTAGCAAAATAGCAATAGCCCTTAGACTTATATACCGCTTTACAGTGCTTCACAGCTCTCTCTAAGCGGCTTGCAGAGTCAGCCTACTGCCCCCCAACAATCTGGGTCCTCATTTTACCAACGTCAGAAGGATGGAAGGCTGAGTCAACCTTGAGCCGGTCAGAATCGAACTCCTTGCAGTGGGCAGAGTTAGCCTGCAATACCGCATTCTAACCACTGTGCCACCCTGGCTCCTCATGTAGCCGTGGATGCTTAGAAACAAAACCATTGTATGACGAAATTAGATGATCGGATTCAAAATTAAAAACAAAGACCCTTCCGTGCATTGGATGACTAGCTCCATCCTTCTTGAGGTTCTTGGCATCTCAGATCCATAAAGTCATTACACACAGTCCAGTTTCGGCTTGCTTTGGATGTTGGTCACCTGTTGCACTCTGCAGACATTGAACGGAGAGCCTTCTCCTTTTCCAGCTGACTACAGCACCAGTGAGATGCTGGTTAACATGGGAAACCTCCCGCTGGACGAGTTCTATCCCGCCGTCTCCATGGTGGCCCTCATGCGGATCTTCCGGGACCAGTCCTTGTCCCATCACCACACCATGGTGGTCCAAGCCATCACCTTTATTTTCAAGTCCCTTGGCCTCAAGTGCGTGCAGTTCCTGCCTCAAGTGATGCCCACTTTCCTCAACGTCATTCGGGTTTGCGATGGGGCCATCCGGGAGGTAAGTGTGCCCCTGCTCCTCTTTCTCTTGTCCCCAGAAAGCAGAAATCTTTCAGAAAGAGCAAAAATAATAGAAATGTGGCTTTTTTTAAAGAAGGGAGGGGGCAGAGGCTGACTGAGTTATCTGTGCTGCAAGCCGGCTGAAGAATAGCAATAGCACTTAGACTTATATACCGCTTCATAGTGCTTTACAGCCCTCTCTAAGCAGTTTACAGAGTCAGCCTATTGCCCCCCAACAATCTGGGTCCTCATTTTACCCACCTCAGAAGGATGGAAGGCTGAGTCAACCTTGAGCCTGGTGAGATTTGAACAGCTGAACTGCAGCTAGCAGTCAGCTGAAGTAGGTTGCAGTGCTGCTTTTAACCACTGTGCCACCTCGGCTCTTCTTCCTCAGCAGAAGAAATGAGTGAACATTTCCATTCCCTGTTTTTTTTGGTTTTTGTTTTTGTTTTGTTCCTGTTGGGACATGGCGCGATGCCAACCGTTCTTCTCTCCTTCATCCTAAAGCTGGCTGCCCTGTGACTTCCTTTTTATTGGCAAATACTCCCAGGTGGAATCATCCACCTGCCCAGAGAAATTTATTTATTTATTTATTTATTTATTTGGTTTTCTTATATGCCGCCCAACTCCCGAGGGACTCAGGGCGGCGTACAGCACAAAAAAATACAAGAATAACCAATAAACAATTAGATTAAAATCAGAATATAAAAATTAAAAATTACAGTATTAAAAACCATCCAACGACCAGACATACCCGGGGGAGAGTTCAGATGGAATTAAGCTCTACCCCCCACCTGCAGGAAAAGCCATGTCTTAACGGCTTTTCGGAAGGCCAGCAGGGTGGGGATGGTTCGGGTCTCTGGAGGAAGTTGGTTCCAGAGCGCGGGGCCCGCCACAGAGAAGGCCCTCCCCCTAGGGCCCGCCAGCCGGCATTGCTTGGCTGACGGGAGCTGGAGGAGGCCAACTCTGTGGGCCCTAACCGGTCGGAGGGAAGTATGAGGCAGAATGCAGTCCCGGAGAAATGAAGCCTGTTTAGCTCAATCCAGCTGTTCTTGGTATGCTTCTGCCCACTTGTTGTTCTCAAGTCTCTGTAACCGCTCACGTGTTTTGCGTTGTCTTCTTCAGAAGGGGAGAATGTGGTCTGTCCCTACTGTAAGTAAGTTCTCCCAGATCCCGGCCACCGTTGCTAAATCTGCTACCCTTTAAGTCTCATATTTTGCCCAAGGCTCACACATTCCGTATTGCCCCAGGCCGCAGTCAATGAGGCCTTGATGCAACTCTTCAAGAAGCCATCATCACCTGCAGAGGCCTACTCTGCTTCTCTCCTTCGGTTGTTTGAAGGTGTATGAGCTTCAAGTCCCAGAATCCCTTGGGAGTTGACATCCACACATGTTCAAACAGCCCAGGTTGAGAAACACTTGTTCAACAGTGAGTTTGTTGTCACTGCAGGTGGAGATCTGTGGGGCAAAGAGAGAGAACACCTTGTTCCTGCCCAGCCACTAGGTTGATACCGATAAACCCAGGTCTCGGTTTATCTCTTGGATCAAACCTTGACTGTAACTGCAAGAGGCAGAATGCAGCCCAGGGAAAGAAAGAAAAAAAAGGGAGGGAGGGTAAAGGAGACAGAAGGAAGAGGGAGGGAGGGAAGCAGAAGGAAGAGAGGGAGGGAAGAGAAAGAAGAGGGAGAGAGGGAGGGAGGGAAGAGACAGAAGGAAGAAGGAGGGAGGGAAGAGACAAGGAAGAGGGAGGGAAGAAGAGACAGACGGAAGAGGGAGGGAGGGAAGCAGAAGGAAGAGAGGGAGGGAAGAGGAGAAGGAAGAGGGAGGGAAGAAGAGAGAAGGAAGAGGGAGGGAGGGAAACAGAAGGAAGAGAGGGAGGGAAGAGAAAGAAGAGGGAGAGAGGGAGGGAGGGAAGAGACAGAAGGAAGAGGGAGGGAAGAAGAGACAGACGGAAGAGGGAGGGAGGGAAGCAGAAGGAAGAGAGGGAGGGAAGAGGGAGGGAAGAAGAGAGAAGGAAGAGGGAGGGAGGGAAGCAGAAGGAAGAGAGGGAGGGAAGAGAAAGGAGAGGGAGGGAGGGAAGAGACAGAAGGAAGAAGGAGGGAGGGAAGAGACAAGGAAGAGGGAGGGAAGAAGAGACAGACGGAAGAGGGAGGGAGGGAAGCAGAAGGAAGAGAGGGAGGGAAGAGAAAGAAGAGGGAGAGAGGGAGGGAGGGAAGAGACAGAAGGAAGAAGGAGGGAGGGAAGAGACAAGGAAGAGGGAGGGAAGAAGAGACAGACGGAAGAGGGAGGGAGGGAAGCAGAAGGAAGAGAGGGAGGGAAGAGGAGAAGGAAGAGGGAGGGAAGAAGAGAGAGAAGGAAGAGGGAGGGAGGCAAGGAAGGAAGGAAGAAGAGGGAGGGAGAAAGGAAGGCAATAGAGAGGAAAGGAGAAAGGGAAGAGGAAAAGAAGGAAGGAAGTCAGGGAGTCCAAGCAGAATCCATCCGGACTCAGCTTCGGCATCTACTGAAGGCCTGGAGCCCTGAATAACGTCATAGCAGGGAACCAGGGAATCCCTACAGAGCACAAGCTGTGCTTTTTGTGTGTGTGTGTGGGAGCCATTCTAAAGAAGCTTTTGTAGACCTACCTTCTCCCAGAACGAAACCCCTGAGTGGCTGCCGAAGCCCACATTTTGGTAATCTGACCTTTGTTGCGTGAACCAGACCTGGCCTGCCTTTGATGCCCTTTGCCTACTGTCTTTAAAAATTTGCAGGTAAAAGAAGATGGTGATAGTGTGCTGGGGAGAAGAGCCGAGGTGGGTACACTTGGCATTTAAGTGCCCCCAAAAGGCACTTCCTGAGTTGGCTACTCAAATTCCTAACCAAAGAATAAGAAGCGCTCTGGGCACCTTTTTGCTACTTCTTTTTCACAGCACTCTCTCACTAATTTCCCCCAAACTAGTCCTTTTCTCTCTCTGCTCTCTTTTGCGTTGTCAAGGTGGATGATCAAGTGGATCCTGATTTGCACCAGTCCCATAAAAATCTCTCTTGATCATTGGATGCTCAGCCTGAAACTTAACCGCCTCTCTTCTTTGCAAACCGCCTGGCTTTTCTGCTGTCTCTTTTCCCCAGGAAGGTGCTGGGCACACAGAGAGGGAATGTTTATGGATAGCAGGGAAAAGTTAACGTGTGTGTTTGAAGAAATTGAGAAAAAGGGCAAGGACAGGCTTGGAAAGCAGAGTTGGGAAACTCTGGGAATCTTTTTCTTTCTGGTGATTATATTTGCATGCCTGAAACTTCTGCGCTTGCCTAACTGAATGCTTCAGAGTACTTCTCCCTGAGATTCCACGGCAGTGTTGGCAAGCCGTGGTTGTGAGGCCACTGAAATTAAATGTGTGCGTGGGGAAACACAGAACGACACAGAAGCAAAGGAGGAAGACGTGAAAGGGAGATGGGGTGAGGGTTGAAAGCCCCTCAAAGTGCACCTGCCGTTTTGCTCTTTCTTTCTTTCTTTCTTTCTTTCTTTCTTTCTTTCTTTCTTTCTTTCTTTCTTTCTTTCTTTCTTTCTTTCTTTCTTTCTTTCTTTCTTTCTTTCTTTCTTATTGATTGAGATTTATATACCGTCTCATAGTGCAAGCACTCTCTAAGCAGTTTACACCAGTAAGCAATGTGTATATTTATATTGCCCCCAACAATCTGGGTCCTCATTTTACCTGCCTCGGAAGGATGGAAGGCTGAGTCGACCTTGAGCCGGTGAGATTTGAACCGCTGACCTGCGGATCACAGTCAGCTAAAGTGGCCTGCAGTACTGCACTCTAACCGCTGCGCCACGTCGGCTCATGATAAATTTTTTTCACCTAACGCAACTCAGTCTACTGAAACAGTATACAGTTAGTCCTCGACTTACCACAGTTCATTTAGTGACAGTCCAAAGCTACAATGGCACTGAAAAAGTGACTTACGACCATTTTTCATACTTATGACCATTGCAGCATCCCCATGGTCACGTGATTTACATTTGGATGCTTGACAACTGACTCACATTTATGACAATTGCGGGGGTCCCAGAGTCATACGATATCCTTTGGCAACCTTCTGACAAGTAAAGTTCAATGGGGGAAACCAGATTCCCTTAACAACCATGTGACTGATTTAAGAACTGCTGCGATTCCCTTAACAAATGTGGCAAGAAAAGTCATAAAAGGGGGCACAAATAAATAAATAAATTTGGGCTCAGCTGGTCGTAAATTGAGGATTACCTGTAACGTTCCCCAATTAGGAAGCCAGACATTGCAACCCATCTCAGCAGCCTCCACCCCGCTCACTTTACCGACTCTGAGAAATAAGAAAACGGGAGAAGGCAGAGATACCAGCAGTTAAGAACGAAGCTCCACCCAACACCCAAAATCTAAAGGCAACTACTTTCTTTCTCCCTTTCTAGTTCCTTTTCCAACAGTTGGGAATGCTGGTGTCCTTTGTGAGAAGCCATATTCGACCTTACATGGATGAAATTGTTACGCTCATGAGAGTGAGTATCAACCTTGAACATTTACAAGAAAAATCCAACTCGCGGGCGAAATGTTTTCAAAGAGGGAGATATATGACTTCCTGGGCCTGAATTTCCTTCGGCATTAAGCAGCAGCAGCTTATGAAAGGCCAAATGAAAAAGGCAGTGGCTCAGTGCGTATATTGGGGTTAATTGTTCATAAAAGGTGGAATCGAGAACAGAATTGGTTCAGCTGTTTTGCAATATTTCCCTGGCTCTTCCATTGAGTTTTTTGACACATTCATACCCACCTTGCTGGAAAATGTATTCAAGAAGGATGTCCAGGAAAGGCAGGAGAGGGGAGGCATTTTAAGGCGGTGTAGAAAAGTTTTTTTTAAAAAAAAGTTATTAAAGTTTGTTTCAAAAATCAAAACCAGAAGCACACACAGATGACTGATTCAGCTGGATTCATAAACTTCTTTATAAACATAGTAATATATATATATATTTACAATACCACACGTAGAATTCTTCTTCAATCAGTTAGAGGTAAACACAAGCAGTTAGTTTCATTTCAGCAGGGAGTACAGAGAGGAGAGTGCAGAGTGAGCCACGCCCAGCCTTAAGCTTAAGTTCCAGTTTCGATTCTCTGCACAGACTCAGAAGTGATTAGCTCCCATTGGTTGACTTAGTTGCTATGCCTATTCATTGGCTGACCTTGTTACCACTGGCTCTCCCAGTTCATGAATATCTTAACAAAAGTAGAAGCTGCTCTCAAAAGAGAAATTTTTGTTCTAAACTGAGGGTGGGGGAGGGGAATCCAGGCTCAGATGTCTGCAGAGATTTGGCTTGGTCCACTGTAAGATTTTGAGTATGAAGCAAATTTCCATCTTTCTGAGATGGGATAGAAGCAGCTGATGCTGGAATTAACCTTCAAACCACTTCAACCTGTAATGTCTGTAATGAGAGTCAGTTCTTTTTCATGCTTTCTGCCCTAACATTGCTCCCTTTCCACCTTTCCCCCCGGTCCAGGATTTCTGGGTGGTAAATAACTCCATCCAGAGCACGATTATCCTCCTCATCGAGCAGATAGTGGTGGCCCTCGGTGGGGAGTTCAAGCTCTACCTTCCCCAGCTCATCCCACACATGCTTCGCGTCTTCATGCACGACAGCAGCAGCACCCGCAGCGTTTCCACCAAGGTGAGCAGGGGGGACACAGGTGGTTGCATCCCACACCCTGGTCTGATTCAAAGTACAGTCAGCCCTCAGAATCCTGGCCTGCTGCAGGCCTGGATAAGTTCATCATCTTGGATACGTGTCTTTCGTTCCCAGGAAGACCCAGCACAAGGGGTGTCAAACTCAAGGCCCACGGGCTGGATCCGGCCCGTGATGTGGTCGAATCCGGCCCGCGGGGCCGTCCTGGTCTACCCAGTGCGAAGAGGAAACATGGCAGCAGTTTGGGGAGTGGCGTCAAGCTGGCCACACCCACCCAGTCAGCCCCCCCCCCCCCCGAGGTCAACCACAGCCCTGATGAAATTGAGTTTGACAAAGGGGTGGGCTTCAAAAATTTTAGCAAGGGGTTCTCTGCCCGGTGGCTATGGTGGGCATGGCCATGTCGGCCTCCTGCACCATGGCAGGGGGGGCGTTTTTGCCCTCCCTGGGCTCCGGAGGCTTTTCTTGAGCCTCCAGGAGGGCGAAAACGGCCCCCCCAGGCTCCGGAGGCCCTCTGGAGGCTGGAAACTTGCTTCCCGAACTTCCATTAGGCCCGTTTTTCGCCCTTCCTGAGCCTCCACGCGCACCCTGCACTTACCTGCATCCAAAACGGGCTGCGTGGGGACTCCTGGGAGGGGCGGGGAGGGGCCAGCCAGTGGGATTTGGGGGTTCTCCGCACTGCACAGAATCTTAGCTAGAGGTTCTTCTGAACCTCTGCGAACCCCCAGCAGCCCACCCCTGGTTTGACACCCCTGACCTAACATCATTACACCACGAACGAGGGCCTTCTCTGTGGCAGCACCGGCTCTCTGGAATACACTACCCCCCGAGATCCGCATTATTCCCACCCTGCCAGCCTTCAGAAAAGCAGTAAAAACATGGCTTTGTCGACAGGCCTGGGGCCAATGATTTTAATACAACACCGATTACTCTTGGCCCCATGAATGATTTATTGTATGGGTTTTTAAATTGTGGTTTTTAATGTTTTTTAAATGTTTTAATATCTACTGTTTTTAATGTTTTTTTATATTTGTTGTTGCATGTGAATTTTTATTGTTGTGAGCAGCCCAGAGTCTCTGTGGAGTGGGCGGCATACAAATGCAACTAATAAATAATAATAAATAAATAAATTTGTTTCAGTTCTTCTAGAAACATGGAAGTGCGTGTCCCAATTGCTTTACACTCACTCAAATAAATTAGGATTAGAACATATGCCGGTGCTTAAACCCAGAGTGGCTGCTTTTGAACCTTGCCCTTGCTTCCTGTTGAGTTTGCTTTCCCTCTTTTCCAGCTGCTGAATGCCATCCAGTTGTTTGGAGCCAATCTGGATGATTACCTGCACTTACTGCTGCCTCCCATTGTGAAGCTTTTTGATGCCCCCGATGCCCCCCTCTCTGCTCGCAAGTAAGGATGGATGTTGTCCACATGCATCTCCACTGTTTTACAGGCTTTTAATGAAAGATGCTGCCGGTACCGTCCAAATACTTAAATGTTCTCGAAAGGACGTCCACCCTTGTCCCTCTTTTGGGTTTATCTGTGTCCCTGACCCTAACCTACATTGTGTCTGCGATTGCAGTGCTTTGCTTTCTCCCTTCCAGGGCTGCCTTAGAAACTGTGGACCGATTAACGGAGTCCCTTGATTTCACGGATTACGCCTCGCGGATTATCCACCCCATCGTGCGAACTCTCGACCAGAGCCCTGAGCTTCGCACAACTGCCATGGACACACTCTCCTCCCTGGTCTTCCAGCTGGGGAAAAAGGTAACATTGGCATTCTGTTTTTTCTCAAGGAGAGAGATCCTGACTTTGCTGAATTTAAATCTTTTCCTTTGAAACATATAAAGAACGGTTGCTGGAACTGGGTATGGTTTTAAGTGAAGTTTTTAAAGAAGAGATTGGATAACCATTTGTCTGAAATTGTATAGGATTTCCTGCCTGAGCAGGGGGTTGGACTAGAAGACCTCCAAGGTCCCTTCCAACTCTGCTATTCTATTTCTACTTCTACTTCTACTTCTACTTCTATTTCTATATTTCTATTTCTATTTCTATTTCTATTTCTATTTCTATTTCTATTTCTATTTCTATTTCTATTCTATTCTATTCTATTCTATTCTATTCTATTCTATTCTATTCTATTCTATTCTATTGAAAAGAAGGACTAGGGGTGACACGATTGCAGTGTTCCAATATCTGAGGGGCTGCCATAAACCTATTTTCCAAAGCACCAGAAGGCAGATCAAGAAGCAATGGATGGAAACTAATCAAGGAGAGAAGCAATCCTGGAATTAAGGAGAAACTTCCTAAAAGGGAGGACAATTTACCAATGGAACAGCTTGCCTCCAGAAGTTGTGGGTGCTCCAACACTGGAGGCTTTTAAGAATAGACTGAACAACCATTTGTCTGGAATGGTATAGGGCCGTGATGGCGAATCTATGGCACGTGTGCCCAGATTGGCACATGGAGCCATGTTGCCCGGCATGCGCGGCGTCGCCTGTTCCTCTTCCGGGTTTCTGGTGCGCATGCGCGCACGACGATCAACTGGCCTTCGTGCTTGCAGCACTGCCGGAAACTGGAAGAGCTGATCTTCCATTTTCCGGCATGAGCATCCGCACGGCCCAGCTGATCGTTGCACGCACATGCGCGCCAGTAACCAGAATGGAAGTTCATTTTCCGGCGCGTGCATGCTCCCCTGGGCAGCTCTGGGTTCTGGGTTGCAGCCCAGACTAGCGTGCGCATGATGGTTCACCATCACTGATACAGGGTTTCCTGCCTGGGGGGTGGACTAGAGGACCTCCAAGGTCCCTTCCAACTCTGTTATTCTGTAAATAGTTCCTTTGGTGGTTGGGGGAAGTGACACTGTAAGTCTGAACTTTTAATGAGACATTAAATGATATACGTTTAAATGAAATGTTGGCTATATCCTCTTGGCTTTTTTATTGCAAACTATGACACTACCTCTTTAAATGGATCAGTGCCGCTTGAAAATTTGGCCAGAAAAGTAACACATGAACCAGGAGCTGTAAAAGATTCCACAGCTGAAAGGCAAACTCCGTTAAATGTAACCATCGATTATTAAATTTTTAAAATGATTTTCCTCAAACTGTTTCTGAAAGAATGTTTGGAACGTGACTCTTAGGACTGCATCCCTGTGCAGATTTACAGTAATTTTTAAAAATTTCACTCTTGGCGTTTGTTCTGAGCTGCTTGTTCTCTTCCGTTGTCATTGTCGTCCTTGCCAAAGAAAAGGAAGGTCTTCCAGGTGCTAATTCTTCTTCTCACCCCTGCAGTATCAGATCTTTATCCCGATGGTGAACAAAGTCTTGGTCCGTCAGAGGATAAACCACCAACGATACGACGTCCTCATCTGCAGGATTGTGAAGGTCAGTGACTCCTCAAGAAGCCGAATGAGATGGCAGGATAAAAGCTGTTCATTTGAAGGACACCTGTCTCTCATCCGTGCTCCCGGCCTGAGCTTATCAATGCACCAGAATTTCACTTTAATTCCATAATGTTCCTTCATTTATATATATTTATATTTATATTTATATATATGAGAAAGGTGTGAATCACATCCTGCCCACATCCAGCTTGAGTATCCAAATAAAAGTCAATTTTCTTTTCTGAAAAACTTACTGGTTTATTGAATACATAACCTGAGAAGGCTGAAGTAAACCTAACTCTGAGTTTCTCAGGCCCCAGTACATAGTATTTATTAATCAATGATTTCCCCAGCCCGACCCCCCAGGTTTCCACATAGACCAAGTAAAGTTCCCGTTGTTACGGAAACTGTCTCATTTGCACACCTGCTAAATAGTCCTTGAAAGTTTCCAGTTTCTCACAAACTTCAGTGGACCCGTAGAAGTTTCGTTTTTTTCTGGTTAACCGTCTCGTAACCAACACCTCCCCTCACACCTTTCCTCTAATGACAAATTGAAACGATGAGACACGTTAGATGCCGATGTTTCACCCTGGACACTTCCATTCGGCAACAAGTACCAACCCCAGCAGTGCTACCCAAATATAAAGCGAGGTTTTGTTTTTGGTGAATAGCTGCTCTGCTCTGCGTTAGGGCTACACTCTCGCTGACGAAGAAGATGACCCCCTGATATACCAGCACCGCATGCAGAGGAGCAGCCAAGGAGAGGCCCTCGCCAGCGGCCCCGTCGAAACGGGGCCCATGAAGAAGCTGCACGTCAGCACCATCAACTTACAGAAGGTAAACCTTGGGGCTGCGCTGGGCAGGGAGACGCTTCTCAACATTAGCAGCGGTTTTCAGCAACAGAGTTTCTGATGCTTTGTGACAGCAACATTTTCCTGGGCCAGTTTGTGATGATCTAGCACAGGGGTGTCAAACTCGATTTCATTGGGGGCCGCATCAGGGTTGTGTTTGACCTTGGGGAGGGTCAGGGGGGCATGGCCGGGGTGAGTGTGGCCAGCTCGACATCACTCCTGTCGGGGGCACCTGTGATGGCCAGGTACTAAGGCAGGACTTCCCTGAGACCCTCACTCTCATTATAATCTTCCTTCCTTCCTTCCTTCCTTCCTTCCTTCCTTCCTTCCTTCCTTCCTTCCTTCCTTCCTTCCTTCCTTCCTTCCTTCCTTCCTTCCTTTCCTTCTTCATTCTCCTTCCTTCTTCCTTCCCCTCTTTATTTTTCCTTCCTTGCTCTCTTCCCATCTTCCCTTCTCAAATGAGAGTGAGGCTTGTGAAATTCAAATTCATCTAATCATTCAATGTGAGAACCAGAATGCTTGGCTGGATAGAACCGAGCTGGCTGGGGAATTCTGGGAATTGAAGTCTGTACACCTTCAAGTGGGCGAGCTCGAGAAACCCATACATATGGTATCTACGGATGTTTGATCATCTTCCAACTCTTCATGCCATCACAAAGCAGCCCATTAAACGCCATTCAGCAACACGATTCGGGGGGGGGGGCTTTCAGGGCCGCAGAAGTGGAGTTGGGGCCCTATGGCCCCCACACTGTCAGTTTTTCTGGCCCTGACGAGTAGCTGATTGCAGCAACTCATAGAAGAGCGCTTTGCATTCTAGGCTTGGGGAGCAGCCCGAAGAGTTTCCAAGGACGATTGGTTGGAATGGTTGAGGCGGCTGAGCCTGGAGCTGTTGAAAGACTCCTCGTCGCCCTCACTGCGCTCCTGCTGGGCCTTGGCTCAGGCCTACAACCCCATGGCCAGGTAGACGTTCAACATCAATCCAGGGACAAGTGTCTCCCTGGTTGTTTAATGCAAGTGTAAAAAAAATGTTTAAGTGTGTGTGTGTGTGACAGTAGAAATGTTTTGGTTTGCGATTTGAATCCCAAAGGTGCTTTTTCAAGAGTCAATTGGACTTTCTTTTCTTCTTTTTTTTTGCAAATTTATTTTTTATTTTTCTCCACCTTCCACATATATACATCAATACATATACCATAACATCTTAACAAGTATTAACATACATTTATATATTATTATCCAATAAACCAACGTATTAATCTTATATACACCATTCTCAAGTTGCCCGTCTGTTTCCCCCTTGTCAAATCATGTCACTCCCATCTCTTACCTCCCTCCCTTTTCTCTACCTACTTTCTCCTTCTCCTTCTCTCCCTTCTTCCTACTTCCTTCTTCTTCCTTCCTCTAACTTTCTCCTCTTTCTCCTCCTCTCCTCACCTCTCTCTTCTCTCCCTCCTCCTCCTCCTTCTAACCCTTCTCCTACCTTCTCTCTTCCTTCTCCCCTCCTCTCCTCTACCCCCTCTTCCTCCCTCTTATTCCTCCCTTGAGTGTATCCATTTATATCTATTTTGTGGTTAACAAGACAAGCAAGTCGTCTTTCTAAATTCCCTTAACTTATAATGCTAATATCAATTGGACTTTCTCATGGACTTCCCAAAATCCACAAAGAAGGAACTCCACTCAGACCAATTGTCAGCAGCATCAACTCTGTCACCTGCAACATTGCGAAACCTCTTAAGCACCTTATTAGCTCCTCCAGTTGGCAACCCCTTCACCCATCACATCAACAATTCACAGGACTTCGCCAGCAAGGTTTGGAAACTGAAACTGGACCCGGATGAGACCACGGTCTCCCATGATGTGACTTTCCCTCTTCACCTGCATTCCACAAGAAAGTCCAGTTGCCTCTTGGAATAAAAGCACCTTTGGGACAACCATGACCTGGATGACAGAGAATCTCCGTAGACATTTGGGATGTGAACTTTTGGAGGCCGATGGCCCTGGGTGTTCCGTTGAGAACCTGAATGTTTTGCAGCAAAGGTTAAATCGATTGTATGCTGTGCATGTGAAGATTAACATATTCAAGACTTAAGTACTTGTGCTTGATGGGGAAAATGGCATGAAGAACAGTGAGTTATGCATCAGTGCTTAAAAGCTAGAGGGAGTAGGTGACGTACATCAGTAAAACGTTCACCGAGGATAGCAAATTGGACAGAAAAAAAATCGTTTGAATGCTGAAAGAATTTTAAGGGGTAGTTTGAGAAGGGAGATTTTCTGGTTGCTGGTCAGTTCCCAGGTCTGACGGTTGTTTCTATTAGAAATTCTCCCCCGTGCAGTTATGTAATAAGATGTGGGTCTGGGTTCAGTTTGGATCAGTGAAGTGGTATGTTCAATGTTGGCAGACTTACTGTTCCATTCTCCGTGTCCCCCTTTTGCTTCACTCCCCCCCCCCACCTCCCCAGAGATCTGTTTAACGCGGCCTTTGTTTCATGCTGGTCTGAGCTGAACGAAGACCAGCAGGATGAGCTGATCCGTAGCATCGAGCTGGCGCTGACGTCTCAGGATATTGCTGAGGTCACCCAGACCCTGCTCAATTTGGCAGAGTTCATGGAGCACAGCGACAAGGTAAGGCACGTTGGGGTGGAAGTTTTCTGACTTTCTTTTTCTTTTCTTTTTTTTTAACAACTTTGCTCTGATAATGCAGAAATAGCAATAGCGCTTAATAAACGGCTTCGCGGTGCTTTACAGCCCTCTCTAAGCAGTTTACAGAGTCAGCCTCTTGCCTCCAACAATCTGGGTCCTCGTTTTACCAACCTCGGAAGGATGGAAGGCTGAGTCAACCTTGAGGTGCTCAGGATTGAACTGCAGGCAGTGGGCAGAGTAAGGCTGCAATACTGCATTCTAACCACGGCACCAAGTGGTGCGGTGGCTCAGTGGCGTAATGACGCTGGAGATGGTCCAGCGGTTTGAGCTCTAGCAATGCGTGGCAGGGTGAGCGCCTGTCACTCGCCTCAGCGTCTGTCCACCTAACCATTTGAAAGCATGTTCTATGCAAGTAGATAGATAGGTACCACTTTGATGGGGAGATGAGCTGGTGCTCTGTGCAGGCAGTCAGATTCTGGGGTGGCTCTGAACCTTTCCGGTTGCGGTGCCTGTTTGCAAGGCAGCTCCGGGAAGGGAGGGGGGGCCTTGCCAGAAGAGCCGCTTCTCTTTCTCTCTGGTGCAAAGCCAGCTCGCCCTCCTGTGGCACACCTTAGGAACCATGCGTTTCCTATAACAGGGCTGGTACCTTGGCAAGCCAAACTACATGTTTTGACCCAGCTCCCCAAACACGACAAACGCTCTGACGTGAACTCAAAAGATTCCTTTATTAGGAATGCCAGCAGCCTCGGCAAAAAAGTTTATCTTTCAGGCTAACAAGTCCGGCCGGCAGGAAGATGATTTGTCATACCTATTCATCTCCATTCCCTGCCTTTTATCCCCAGAGCTAGGGTTGGGCTTCGCTAGCAGCGGTGGCTCTTCCGTCCTAAGAATCAGCCCACGGATTTCCACTGCTCTCCTCTCCTCTGCCTTCTGCGCATCCGTGTATCAGGCACTGGACCCAGCTGTTCCTCCTCTTCCTCATCAGCCACCTCCAGACCTGGAGGCTGTTGACTCTCCATCTGAGGGCTGACTGACGGCCCAGGCTCCGCCTCTGTCTCTCTCTCTCTCTCTCTCTCTCTCTCTCTCTGCCAGCTCCATTCCCTCTTCCCCCTTGGCGCTCTGGGTTGCCCTGATGCTGACCCTGACTCCCACGCCTCCTCCTCCTCTGATTCGGCTACTGGATGGGCCAGTGGCTGACAGGCCACAACACTACAACTCTATAGTAGCATTGTGGCCTCCTGGGTACTGAACAATGCCATACTCCAGGGGTCCCCAAACTTGGCAACTTTAAGACTTGTGGACTTCAACTCCCAGAATTCTGGGAGTTGAAGTCCACAAGTCTTAAAGTTGCCAAGTTTGAAGACCTCTGCCATACGCCAATAATAATAATAACCACTGTGCTTCCAGGGCTCATGAATAAGCTTGCATTTAATTGCTTACATAAGTTTCTCTAGATCCGAGTTCCCCAACCTTTCCGAGTTGGCGGCCCGTGGGGGGGGGGGGGAGAAAGGGGATGGTTTTTTGGGAGGAGCAGGCACATGCGAATGTGTGTGTGTGTGCACGCGCACACATCCGTTGCTCATGCAAATGGGGTGGTGAGCGCTCACGATGCTTGTGGAGACACGCGAGCGGGGCTATGCGCCCACACACGTGCGTGCATTGGCCAGCTACTGCGGCCCAGTCACAGGTTGGGGACCCCTGCTCTAGATTGCCCTGGAGGCCTGCACTCAATCACAGCCCTGATGCTTTTGTCGGGCTTCCTCCACGCAGGGTCCGCTGCCATTAGGGGACGACAACGGTATCGTCTTACTGGGAGAGCGGGCTGCCAAGTGCCGAGCCTACGCCAAGGCGCTACACTACAAAGAGCTGGAATTTCAGAAGGGGCCCACGCCGGCCATCCTTGAGTCTCTCATCAGGTAGGCTGTTTCGGTTGATAAGCCCATGTGACAGAGGAGGCAGCTCTTACGTTTCTCTGGAAGTCCTTTTACCAGGAACTATTCCAGAGCAAGGATTGGAGGTATCCCTACGCTTGGCAATACCTGCATCTGGTTCTCGCTTGGGGAAATTTATCTGGAGTATTTATTTATTTAAATAGATTTATTTAAATAGATTTGTATGCCGCCCAACTCCCGGGGGACTCTGGGCGGCTAAAGGTAAAGGAAAGGAGTAAAGGAGTAAAGTAAAGGAGTAAAGGAAGAAAGTAGAGATTTCTTTTTTTTTAACAGGAATCACAACATCGTGTGAAAAAAATATTCATGCTAAATTCTTTCCTTCCCTTTGCATAGTAAGTAGACAGAGCCAAAAACCTCAGCACCAATAGCCACCTGATATTATCCAGGGTTTTTTTTGGGGGGGGGGTGTCTCCATGTCACTGGAACAAAGATTTATAGCTCTCCTCTGCCAGTAACCAAATGACTCTTTTGCAACCTCAGATTCTTCACAGTGTTGACACCAGATTAGACACACACACACACACACACACACACACACACACACACACACACACACACACACACACACACCGTATTGGTTGACATTTCCAGAAATTCTCCTTGACTGGAAACATTTTTGCCCTGAGGACTATATACTTGGCCTCAAACTCAGTTTTAAAATCAAGAGGATTTTATTATACTGTTGGATGGGGAAGAGGCATTTGGACAGAGCACTATTTGGTTTACAACTGCAAAAAATAAAAAATAAAAAAATCCTAAGCATCCGATTTCCATAAGCTTCCGATGTGGAGCAGTCCACTATGCAATAAGTTTGGCAAAAGTCCGGCGTAGCTTCTCCCCCGGTCTTCTCCCCGAGATTCCAGTCCACCAGTAAAATAAACAAAGGGAAATCTACCTTATTTCCGGGGAATAGGTGAGCATCCCGATAGAAAAAATTGTTGTCAGAAAGATCCAGAGATGTTCAGGTGGAGGCTGAAAAAGGTGCGGACCTGCCTTGCTATTGATGAAGGGCATTCCCCGTATGTAAGCTCATTCTTGACATCAATGATGGTGCTTCCCCATCCCTATCTCCCCCCCACCCCTCCGGTGCCCCCTCCTTTAGAGGTGAGGCCATCTCTTTACTCGACTTGGTTGGGGTCCCTCTAGGCCAGGGGTCAGCAACCCGCGGCTCTGGAGCCGCATGTAGCTCTTTCATCCCTCTGCTGCGGCTCCCTGTTGCCACTCGGCTCCACAATTGATAGGGCTTTCGGTTAGGACAGGTAGAGGAAAAAGGATGCCGCGCTAGGAGGAGACTCTATGGTGGAGGAACCGGACTTCCGGTCGGCAGAGGAAAAAGGACGCCACGCTAGGAGGAAACTCTATGGTAGGGGGAAACTGGACTTCCGGTCGGCAGAGGAAAAAGGACGCCACGCTAGGAGGAAACTCTATGGTAGGGGGAAACTGGACTTCTGGTCAGCAGAGGAAAAAGGACGCCACGCTAGGAGGAGACTCTATGGCGGGGGAAGTGGACTTCCTGTTGGCTCCAGAATTGAACAGGGGGCTTCCGGTTAGGACCTTTGTGGCTCTTTTGAGTGTTTAAGGTTGCCGACCCCTGCTCTAGGCCTTGAAGTCCGTTGACCGGATCTTCATCTCGACCCCCTTCAGGGAATAGAGTTTCCCACGCCAGCTGTACCAGGTGATGCCATCGGTGCTCTTGTTATGTTCATCTTTACGATAGTAAACCCCGTTCAGGTTGGAATCCGTGCAGCAGTTGTACCAGTAGCCACCTGTTGAGAAAAAGGAAAATGAGCGGGTTATGAAATAGCCGACATAGTGATCATTCGGCGTTAAAAACGTTTATTTCATAAACCGCTCATCTTATATATGATCAATGCTCATATAGCGATCATTGATATGCAGATTATACCACTCTAATGGCAGAAAGTGAAGAGGAACTAAAGAGCCTTTTGATGCGGGTGAAGAAGGAGAGTGCAAAAGTTGGCTTGAAACGCAACATTAAGAAAACTAAGATCATGGCATCTGGCCCTCTCAATTCCTGGCATATAGATGGGGAAGAAATGGAGTTAGTGACAGATGTTATTTTCCTCAGAAAACTAAGATCATGGCATCCGGCCCTCTCAATTCCTGGCAAATAGATGGGGAAGAAATGGAGGTAGTGACAGATTTTATTTTCCTCAGAAAACTAAGATCATGGCATCCGGCCCTCTCAATTCCTGGCAAATAGATGGGGAAGAAATGGAGGAAGTGAGAGATTTTGTTTTCCTGGGCTCCAAGATCACCGCAGATAGGGACTGCAGCCAAGAAATTAAAAGACGCTTGCTCCTGGGGAGGAAAGCTATGGCAAATCTAGACAGCATACTAAAAAGCAGAGATATCACCCTGCCAACAAAAGTGCGTATAGTCAAGGTTTTCCCAGTTGCAATGTATGGCTGTGAAAGTTGAACCATAAGGAAGGCTGAGCACCAAAGAATGGAGGCCTTTGAACTATGGTGCTGGAGAAGACTCCTGCGAGTCCCTTGGACTGCAAGGTGATCCAACCGATCAGTCCTAGAGGAGATCAACCCTGACTGCTCTTTAGAAGGCCAGATCCTGAAGATGAAACTCAAATACTTTGGCCGCCTAATGAGAAGGAAGGACTCAGTGGAGAAGAGCCTGATGCTGGGACCGATCGAGGGCAAAAGAAGAAAGGGACGGCAGAGAATGAGGTGGCTGGATGGAATCACTGAAGCAGTTGGCGTGAGCTTAAATGGACTCCAGAGGATGGTAGAGGACAGGAAGGCCTGGAGGAACATTGTCCATGGGGTTGCGATGGGTCGGACACGACTTCGCAACTAACAACAACAACATAGTGATCATTCTGAAAAAGTACTCATCGGTCAACGGATCTCTGCACTGGCACCTGGCCGAGGGTCAACGAATTGCAAAGCATCGGGGAGATGGCGGTTGCGGGTGTCTGAACGTTCACTACAAGTCGTCCTTGACTTACAACAGTTCATTTAGGGACCGTTCGAAATTATAACGGCGCTGAAAAAAGGTTATTTATGACAGTTTTTCGCACTTTACGACCGTTGGAACATCGTCATGGTCACGTGATCAAAATTTAGATGCTCGGCAACTGGTTCATATTTATGACGATGAAGCAGGAAGACTACTCAAAACGTTATACAGATAGTCCTCGACTTACAACAGTTCATTTAGTGACTGTTCGAAGTTACAACATGACAAGTGTGACCGTTTTTCACACTTACAACCATTTCAGGCGTCCCCATGGTCATGTGATCAAAATTCAGACGCTTGGCAACTTACATTTATGACAGTCCAGATTCACTGAACAACCGTGCTGCTGAGTTAAGAACTGCAGGGATTCGCTTAACGGTGGCAAGAAAAATCGTAAAATGGGGCAAAACTCACGTAACAAATGTCTCGCTTAGGAACATAAATTTTTGGGCTCCATTGTGGCCATAAGTCAAGGACTACTTGTACTTACAAGGGAAATGGGGGAAATTCAAAGAACAGAGCAACCAACACTTAGGAAGTGTCGCCCTTCTGGAATTTGGGCAAGAGACATCAACCTGAAGAACCATGTGGAACTGGGCTAAGGGACAGATGGCTGTTCCTACATAGAGTTTGGGGAGAATTCTTTAAATATAAAGGTGGACGGTGGTCCTGGCTTAACGAACATTGATAACAGGAAGAGGAGGAGTTTTTGGCGCACGGCTGACCTTTGCGTAACTGCGCGCAGTGATCGACGCACTTGTCGTTGTCCTTGTCCATGGTGCTGAAGGCCGTGTTGTTATGGTACCGCATGGAGTCGCGTGGCGCACTGCCACTGAAGTTGGCCAGGAAGAGGCGGTAGCTGCTGAACTCGTTGCCCACCACAAAACGACTGTATTGAGCAAAAACGCTGTTGCCATCCCAGTCCTGCAGGGCAAGAAGAACATCAAAAGGAGACCACCCCTTATTTACCGTCTGTGACAATTTGTCACGGCCAACTCACCGTGGGAGAACCTGCCGTGGACAAGAGTTACACTAATACCAAAGAAATACCAATAGCATTTAGATTTATATACCACTTCACGTGGCTTTACAGCCCTCTCTAAGCGGTTTACAGAGTCAGCATATTGTCCTCAACAATCTGGGTCCTCGTTTTACCCATCTCAGAAGGATGGAAGGTGGAATGGAATCATTAAAGAAAGGATGCAAAAGAAGGGGCAGAATGAAATGTGAATGACAAAAATCAAAATATGTTTTCATTTACTTTAAATAATTACATTAGTTTAATAAGTTTTGGCTGTGGCAAATGGTCCCATTCTGCCTTATTTACGCTTGATTCAGGGAAATATTTACCTGAAATATTGGTGTTTCACCAAGCTCTGAGGAGAGGAAATGACTTCTTTGTTTAATTGAGATTTTACATTTCTTTTATGCGCTCAGCCACAAATGAATGTGATCTACTAACCTGAAACTAACTGTCACTTTGTGCATTAGGCCTTAGACCGGATCATGCTTTCAGGATTTAATAAATGCAATAACGTTCAACGGAACCCATTCTTTTCATGCACTGCCTTCAGTTAGCCGGTGCTGCCCAAAGAAAATAGTTACCGTATTTTACAGAGTATAAGACGCACCTTAGTTTTTGGAGAGGAAAATAGGGGAAAAAATCTGCCTACCAGGTATTCATCTGGCTAGCGTCCTTAGTCTGGTCAGCTTCAGCACATTATTTTATCCCCTGGTTAGGGCTGAAAAAACTCTTCTTCGGAGGGAGCAGCAATGAAAACAAACCTGCAAAGGCTTAGGGCTGGAAAAAAACTCTTCAGAGGGAGTAGCAATGAAAAAATCCTGCAAGCCGTGAAGATGGTTAGCACCTCGTTAAGGGTGAAAAAAACCTTTTTCAGAGGGAGTAGCAATGAAAACAAACCGGGAAGAGCCAGGAAGCTTGTTAGCACCTTGTTAGGGCTGGGGGAAAAAAGCTTTAAAAAAGCTACATTCGGAGTATAAGACACACCCACATTTTCAGCCTCTTTTAGGGGGGGTCTTATACTCCGAAAAATACGGGTATGCAGCCTAATCATGGTCTACGCTGCTTGAATTTGATGCACACATGCCATGAGTAAACTGGCATTATTAGACCACCTTTGGGCAACCTTTCCCAGCTACCACAGGGTCTTCTACAGTACTTTGACACTGAAGTGCTTCTCATTGTGTCCCTTTTCTCTTGAACGTTGCAAGATCCCACAGGGTTCTAACTGAGCGGTCAGCCAAACAGGCGAAGCTACTGTACTTACCTCCAGCTCCACACGCAACATGGAGGGCCTCCTAGAAAGCCGATGGATGTGCTCGTTTCCCAGCCAGAAATCTCCCTGCAGGCTTCCAAATCCTTCCTTGTACTGCTTCCAATTTTGGCTGAAAGAGATCAAGCCAATTTTCCGCCTTTGGATGACGGTCCAGCCTCCTCCATCTGTCTCCATGTCACAATATACCTGGGAAAGCCAAAAGAAGGACAATTTCAGACCTCCAGAGAGGTTGATAACCACTCGGGCATGGCGGTAATTTACCCGAGACAGTGAATATCAGCGAAACTTCATGTTTCAAGCATATGTTCTAGCAACTCACCTACCTTTCTTGTGGAGCAAATAGCAATAGCACTTAGACTTATATACCGCTTTACGGTGCTTTACAGCCCTCTCTAAGCGGTTTACAGCGTCAGCCTATTGTCCCCAACAATCTGGGTCCTCATTTTACTGACCTTGGAAGGATAGAAGGCTGGGTCAACCTTAACCCAGTTGGGATCAAACTGCTGGCAGTTGGCAGAGTCCGCCTACAATACTGCATTCTAACCACTGTGCCACCATGGCTCCTTCCTTCCCTCCCTCCCTCCCTCCCCTTGCAATAGCACATAGACTTGTATACTGCTTCACAGTGCTTTTATAGCCCTCTCTAAGCGGTTTACAGAGTCAGCCTTTTGCCTGCAACAATTTGGGTCCTCATTTGACCGATCTTGGAAGGATGGAAGACTGAGTCAACCTTGAGCCAGTCGGTCAGGATTGAACTCCTGGCTGTCGGCAGAGTTAGCCTGCAATACTGCATTCTAACGGGAGGGAGGGAGGGAGGGAGGAAGGAAGGAAGGATTCATTTGACCCACCTCGGAAGGATGGAAGGCTGAGTCAACCTTGAGCCTGGTGAGATTCGAACTGCCAAATTGCAGGCAGCCGGCAGGCAGCAGAAGTAGCCTGCAGTACCGCACTCTAACCACTTGCGCCACTGTGGCTTTGCCCGGAATGGGAAGGCACCGAAAAATTGCATCTCCTTTCGGGAAGGTGCAAATAGCAAAATTGAAGTGGCTGAAGCATCATTCCATTCCGTTGAGCTGTGGCTGTTTTGTACACAACTGGGAGTCCTCTTAAGATAGACCCAGGTTTTTTTAAATGTCTGTAGGAATTCTAAACCTTGCATACAGCTTCCTGCTTTTCCTCTCTTTTCTTCCCACGGCGTGTGCAACGCCTTACCTCCAGTTCTGGACTTCCCAGAAATTCATCAGGGAGAAGTTTGTAGACTCCAGAAGACCTGTAATTTCTCTGATAAAGGGAGGAGCAGTCGTACACGGCGTCTGAACGAGAAAATTAAAAAAGCGCAGCAGGTTGAATTATTCCCACCCACCCCACCCCCCAAATATATATGTAGGATGATTTCATCCTATTTCACAACAGCAACCTCGGCACAGGCTTAATATTGCTCGAGAAATCTACGTAATACAGTTGTCCAAGATAGATAGTTAAGAGAAGGGAACGAGATTCTTTTGAAATTTGATACAGCTGTCTGGCTTTACTGGCTTTGGAGTCGTCAAGAAAAACCAATAGTGCTTTGAAACGGTGAGCGAGGGTTGAGGGAGTATCTAGTAATTAAATTGGTCTGGATTTCATCGGTATAAAGTGGCTCTGAAAGGAAGCGACGCCTTGTTGTTTTAATTCAACACAAACGCCGGAAGCAGCTCACGCTTTCGGTCAAGGGCTGCGTTTAGGGTTTGCGCTCCCCAGCCCTGCTAGTTGAACGGGGCTGGTCGTTTTATTTAGGCTAGCAACAAACGAAAGAAAGAGGCTGAAACCTCTCCTATGCATTCACCACCTGTTCCAGAAGATAGGAATTCTTCCAAAAGATCAGGCTTCTTGGTGCTTTCTGAGCTTGCTTGTTTTCTTGCAGACGTTTCATTACCCTAACTAGATAACATCATCAGTGCTACGTAGGAAGGAGTGCTGTTTGCTGTCAGTTTATATTCTGGTGGCTTGCCCTTGTCCGTGTTGGTGGAGATGGTCTTAGAGATTCTTTGTTTGGGCTGTTTACTGACGGCTCTTTGGCAGTTTCTTGACTTGGGTTATCGCTTGGTCTGCTCAAGAGACCACCAAGGACCCCTCATTTCAACCCTGAGCTATAAATATTCTCCTTTATTAGTTCAGGCTTCAGTCGACTTCAGAATTAACGCCTGTACCATGGAGTTCTTCCTTAGGATTCATCTAAGACTCTCAGTCCTTCCCCTTCCCCTCTTCCCAGTTATATTTTATCTATTCCCGGGAGTCTAGCTCTGATGGCTGACGATGGCTGCTCTTTCTGCATAAAGCAAGCGATCCCGCCAGGAAAGGGGGAAATCCTCTCCTTACCTGTGGACGTTTGGGTGACGGTCTGAGCTGCCTGAAGCTGCACAATGCCGAGTTGGGAATTCATCTCCGAATACTTCCCTTCCACGTCGTTGAGGCGGGCGTCCACCAGCTTGATGCTCCCTTCCAGCGCCATCACCTGCGTGACGGCATGCCCCAGGGCATCGTCTTGCTTCTTGCTCATCTCCTCTAACAAGGAGGAGAGATTGGCCACTTGGACCTTCAGCTTGTTTAGCTCTTTGCAACATCCGGGGTTCTTGCCGTTCTTGCTCGTCACGGTGGTCTTCTTGGGGAGGGTCTGCAGCCATGCTGGATATATAGTGAAAGAGAGGGTTAGGGCACATAAGCAAGCCAGTTGCGGGCTGACGGTGGGTTGCATGATCGTGGCGTGCACTCTCTCTCTCTCTCTCTCTCTCTCTCTCTCTCTCTCTCTCTCTCTCTCTCTCTCTCTCTCTCTCTCTCTCTCTCTCTCTCTCTCTCTCTCTCTTCTCTAGTTCCCAATAACTCCTAAAAAAAACCAAGCCTCTCTCCTGTCAATTCAGGTTTTTCCCTTCCTTATGTGTTAGAATTGCACTGGAACAGAGGTTTTCTCCAAATCAGATCTCTTGCTCTGCAGTGCTTCCTTTTAACAAGTCAGTTGCCTACGAAGAGTCTGTGCTTGCTAAAAGAGGCCGTATCTCTCGTGTGTGTGTGTGTATGTGTGTGTGTGTATGTGTGTGTGTCTCCTCCTTACACCCATTTTAAATATTTGTGGCTCCTGCCTATCTCCACCCCTTGCAGCCATCCAGAGCCCTCCCATTTTTCATTCTGCCCATCGTGGGCGAAACTAAAGAAACCTAAACTAAAGAAAACTAAAGCGGAATATTTTGTTTTTATTACAAAGGGATCCTGAGCTTGAAACTTGCCTTCTTAGTTGGGTTATTTTCTCAGGTGGGAGAAAAGAATTTGTGGGTGGGGGGGTGAACCACAATTGTTTCCAGGAAAAATGCCCTGTTGGATTGCTGCCTTCCCAACGATTAATCTCTGGCATGTTGAAGAGCATAACAGGATTTTATGTCCCGTAAATGAAAGAAGTCCAGCAGATGTCATGGTTCAGCAATAGTTTGTAACATCCATCTTCCATTGATCGCATCTCTGGCAATTGTATTGAGCAATTATGAGGTCCTGTGTGGGGGTGTCTTGCTCTTGATGGATACAAACACCAAGATGGGAAGAAAAAGGACTACCGGTATATTGTTCGATGCACTTTCTTGGAAAAAAACACCTATGAGCGTGTAGCTCCAAAGGTATAAATCACACACCTTCCCTGGAATTTCAGAGTAAAATCACTTGAGCTCAGTCAAGTTTGAAGTATATAAAGCATTTCCTCTCCTTCTCCCTTTGACAAGTTACAAAATGAAAATGCACGCTCCGACAGCCAGCCAGCCAGCCAGCCCAGGGCAGGGAGCAGTAACAATTGTAGAGAAAAGGATTGGGGTGGGGGTGGGGGGGTGAGGAAAGGAAGGATAATGGCCTATTTGTCAGAAGGCGTTGAAAAGAGAGAGAAAGTCGGATGTAATGAATCGCCCAACAGGCAGAGCTGAGATGCTCCTAGCTGTCAAGCCCAACGTGACAGCCATTCATCACTTTTATAGCAGGTTGTTGATTCTCCTTCTCAAGAAGGAAAGCATCTTTACTCACTCCCAAGGAACCATGGGGGTTTATTGCCCATAACCATATTTCAGGCAGAACAAACACAACTTGCTGTTTCATCAATAACAACTCACTAAAAGACAGCTGAGGAACTAGGGGGAGGGAAAAGCAACAACACCGGTCTTTCAAATGGGGAGTGGATAACTGAGGTCTTGTCATCTTCATCCTGGCCCCTACTCTACAAAGGCTCATTATTTATTTATTTACCTAGTTTGTCAAGTATGTATGAGAAAACAATTATAAGTATGAACATAACACATAAATATAAGTATAAACATGATTTGAATACATGAAATGAATATGAATAAAAGGGAACAGTAGGACAGGGACGGCACGCTTGTGCGCTTATGCACGCCCCCTTACAGACCTCTTAGGAATGGGGTGAGGTTCACGGTTGACAGTTTTAGGTTAAAGTTTTGGGAGTTTGAGGATGTAAGAATAGAGTCAGGTAGTGCATACCAGGCATTGACCACTCTGTTGCTGAAGTCGTATTTTCTGCAATCAGGTTTGGAGCAGTTTACTTTTGAGTTTGTATCTATTGTTTGCTCGTGTATTATTGCGGTTGAAGCCGAAGTAGTCATTAACAGGTAGGACGTTGTAGCGGACAGTTTTGTCTACTAAGCTTAGGCCGTAGACCGTAGGCGGCGTAGTTCTAGGTTGTCCAAGCCCACACACAGACACAAGGACGTTGCAACCGTCATAAATATGAGCCCGTGGCCAAGCGTCTGAATTTTGATCCCATTATCGTGGGTGATGCTGGGACGGCCATGTGAAACAACGGTCGCAAGTCGCTTTTTTTCAGTGCTGCTGTAACTTTGAACGGTCACTAAATGAACTGTAGGTCATAAGCCGAGGACTACCTGTCGTATTAAGTTGAACTTCTAAATCTTTTGCTGAGAATAACCTAACTAATGCGACCCACACATTTGTGGCTGGTGTTTTTGTAGTGGACGGCAGACAGGGCCTTCCCATTTGTGGCACCCCGGCAATTGGGGTGGGGGGATGGCCTTTCATGCATCATTGTTTTTTGCTATGCTTTTAGAATTTAACTGTGAGAAATACCTAAAACAGCTATTAATTTTCATTTTCATTTCTTTTTTTTTTTTGCTTTGCTCCACTGTTGCTGAATAACACCTTGCTTTCCATAATTGTTTCTTAACATGAAAATATGTTGAGGAATGAGTTCTGTTAAACAAAACCGAACATTACAAGAATCCGCCAACGCAGCCACATATCCCAATCTTAAGTATTTATAAGTTTTATAACAGAAACGGCTCCTGATCCTTTCTTTTTCTTTTTCTTTTTCTTTTCTTTTCTCTTTGCAGCATAAACAATAAACTGCAGCAACCGGAGGCCGCAGCTGGGGTGCTGGAATACGCCATGAAGCATTTTGGGGAGCTGGTAAGTGATCCCTCTGCTTTTGCCCATCGGCCTGGCGCGTTTGGAAGCCTCCTGTCTCACGTGGAAGGACAGCGTGTGTGGCTTCATCCTGCCTGCAGGCTGGGGAGGAATCCACTCCTTGGCAACTGTCACATCAGGGACTGCCAAAGGGCTAAATCAAAAAGACTGGAGCCCGCACAGGGGCAGGGACATAAAAGCCAAAAAAGGAGAGGGGGGGGGGGGAAGATGAAGCTTTTTATTCTTATTCTTTTTATTAGAAGTGAAATTCCTTAAATTTAGCAGAAACATGAGGAGTCAGGCAGCCCTTTTTCAAACTCACAAATGGTAAACATGCTGACAAGAGTCTTATCATTTTATTTTATGTGTTATTAATGTAGTACTTCATTGTTGCGTTTGGTGAGGTGAGCCTGCAGCTCACAAAAACGTTATTGTGCTGATAGGCTCCATCTAAATATTGGAAGCAATCTAGCTACCCCTTTTCCAAAATTTAAATGCCTTCTTAAAAAAAGGATAAGAAGGTAGGAAGGTTTTTTTTTTTTTAAATTCCAAAAGGGGAGAATTTGGGACTTCTTTTGTGAAAAGTCTGCCTTAATGCTGCATTACAATCCACTTCTAAAAGGAAAAAATTTCTGAGATGAGAACAGTGTTTCTCAGCCTTGGCAATTTAGCAACTTTAAGCTGCCTGGACTTCAACTCCCAGAATTCCCCAGCCATGTTGAAGCCCACCTAGTCTAAGTCTAAAGCTGCCATGCCTAAAGTTGCTAAGGTCGAGAAATACTTGGTTTAGGGCAGCTAAACTACTGTAACGCGCTCTACATGGGGCTACCCTCAAAGAGCATCCGGAGACTGCAATTGGTACAGAATGCAGCTGCGCAAGCTGTGGTGGGTGTTTCAAGATACACCCATGTAACACCTATTCTCCTCCAGCTGCATTGCTTGCCTATTAGTCTCCGGTCGCAATTTAAGGTGTTGGTTTTGACCTTTAAAGCTCTACATGGCTCAGGACCAGGTTACCTCCGGGACCGCATCCTACCACATACCTCCCTACGACCAATTAGGTCCCACAGAATTGGCCTCCTCCAGGTCCCATCAGCCAAACAATGTTGGTTGGTGGGTCCACGGGGGAGAGCCTTCTCTGTGGGAGCCCCTTCTCTCTGGAACCAACTCCCACCAGAGATCCGGATATGGCTTTCCGGCAGGCGGGGTGAAGATGATCGGATTCCCCCATGAATGAATGGTTTTTAAAGTTGTGTAATGTTTTAAATTTATATATTATTGTATTGTTCTTATTCCTGTTGTACGCTGCCCTGAGTCCTACGGGATTGGGCGGCCTATAAGAACTTTTAATTAAATTAAATTAAATTAAACAAAATGGCAGAGACCTCTCTCTCTCTCTCTGCAATGTTTCAACACCGCTTTTAGCTTCAGAAAGATTTTCAATAGGTTCATTATAGTTGGGCTGCCCTACTGCCAATGGTTGCTGTGAGCCAGTTGGGGATGTCTGAGTTTTCTGCCCCCCACCCCCCAATTTCCTGGTCCCTCCTTCCAGGAAATCCAGGCCACCTGGTATGAGAAGCTGCACGAGTGGGAAGATGCCCTCGTGGCCTATGACAAAAAGATGGACACCAACAAGGATGATCCGGAGCTGATGCTTGGCCGCATGCGCTGCCTGGAAGCCTTGGGGGAATGGTAAGAGCCCAGTGATGTGTTTTGCCCTCGCGAGCTTCTGGTAAGGCCACACTTGGAATGCTGCATCCAGTTTTGGTCACCACAATGTAAAAAGGATGTTGAGACTCTGGATAGAGTGCAGAGAAGAGCAACAAAGAGGATTAGGGGACTCGAAGATAAAACATATAAAGAACAGTTGCAGGAATTGGGTATGTCCAGTTTAATGAAAAGAAGGACTAGAGGCGACATGATAGCAGTCTTCCAATATTTGAAGGGCTGCCACAAAGAAGAGGGGGGGGGGGATTATTTTCTAAAGCACTTGGAAGGCAAGACTAGAAGCAACAGATGGAAACTAACCAAGGAGAGAAGCAACCTAGAACTAAGGAGAAATTTCCTGGCAGTGAGAACTATCAACCAGTGGAACGGCTTCCCTCCAGAAATTGTGGGTGTTCCTTCACTGGAGGCTTTCAAGAACAGATTGGACAGCCATTTGTCTGAAATGATATAGTGCCTCCTGTTTGAGCAGGGGGGGTTGGGCTAGAAGACCTCTAAGGTCCCTTCCAACTCTGTTATTCTGCCCTTCCTTGGAAGTCACTTTCCATGGGCTCTTTATTTCACACAATAAAGCAGTGTTCGCTCACCCTTGACCAGCTTTTAAGACATGTGGATTTGCCCGACTAGCAAAAATGTTTACTAAATTATCTCCTAAATGCTGGAAGTGTAAAATAGAAAATGGAACATATTACCACCTTTGGTGGACTTGCCCTCAGGTGAGAACATTTTGGAATAAGGTTAAAATTATAATAGAACAAATTATAGCACGAAGTCTTGAATTAAAACCAGAATTATTCTTACTAGGCATATTTAGGGGAAAATTTGATGAAGAAGACAGATATTTAATATTACACATTACTACAGCCGCTAGAATTACTTACGTACAAACTTGGAAATTGGACTCAATACCAACAATGATAACTGTGGTCAATAAAATTTTGGAAGTAGCAGAGATGTGCAAGTTAACGATGGAAATTCAGGACAAAGAAGAGACAGATTTTTATAAAACCTGGGATAGATGGTATAATTGGCTTGGACAAAAAAAATGCAGAAATCTATTATAGTATAACTGCTTGCAATGATATAACAAACTGTAGTCTATTTCATATACTATGATACTTTACCTCACTTTCTGACTGAAGTAATGTTTGCAAACAGCAGGATGAATTGGGTAAATTAGCTGTAGAAATATTTATAATGTATAAATACAGATATAATATATAATCGAGTGTATAAAGATTAGTAGTAATAGCTAATAGGCTGTTAAAGAAGCATGATTTCACTTTTATGGTTTGTATTAGTCGGTATTATGTTTGTAGTTGACTGCGTATATTATTTGCTTACTGTAGTGTTTTCTACAGTTTTTGTATTTGTTTTTTTTTCTGTTGTGTTTATTTTTGTTGTGTGTATTTAATTGTTATGTTTTTAAAGGAAAACTCAATAAATATTATTAAAAAATAAAAATAATAATAATAAAAAAAAGACGTGTGGATTTCAGCTCGCCAGGATCGCTTTGAACAGTGAGATGGGCGAAATATAAACTGAACAATGAAATTGATTTGCGGGTGGTTTTCTGCTGGGTTCCTAACTCTCGGCTCTTGTGTCTTGGGTCCTAGGGGACAGCTGCATCAGCAGTGCTGTGAGAAGTGGACCTTGGTGAATGACGAAACGCAGGCCAAAATGGCAAGGATGGCAGCGGCGGCGGCTTGGGGCTTAGGTGACCGTCCACCCCACCCTTTGCCCTCCGAAGGTCTTCGGGGGGAGGAATCCCTGGGGTTCACCTTTGGCCAAGGGAGCCCTTGCAGAGGAAGCCCCACATCTGACTATGCCATTAGATGTTCTGCTTGCACCATTCCAAGCCATGAAATCAAACAATATCCCAGGTTCCCTCTTCGGCTGGCGTAAAATGGTTGTTTCTCCCCCCGCCCCTTTGTATCCACATACTATTTGGCCCCGTTTTGCAAAGCCTTCCAGAATCAGTGGTTGGCTGCAAGATCCTAAATTTTGCAGGCGAAGGTGAAAAGTCTGAACAAACCAATGTCGGCATGAACCAAGCTTAGGATGCGGCATAAATATACAGCTGCGGGATTTTGACCCCGACCAATTGCTACAGCCAAACCAGATCCTCCTATTGGCTGAAGCTGAGCTTTCTTTCTTTCTTTCTTTCTTTCTTTCTTTCTTTCTTTCTTTCTTTCTTTCTTTCTTTCTTTCTTTCTTTCTTTCTTCCTTCCTTCCTTCCTTCCTTCCTTCCTTCCTTCCTTCCTTCCTTCCTTCCTTCCTTTCTTTCTTTCTTTCTTTCTTTCTTTCTTTCTTTCTTTCTTTCTTTCCTTCCTCAGGGCAGTGGGACAGCATGGAAGAGTACACCTGCATGATCCCAAGGGATACCCATGACGGTGCCTTCTACCGGGCGGTCCTGGCTCTCCATCAAGACCTTTTCTCTCTGGCCCAACAGGTATTTCCTAAAGCTTGCCAGCCCTGTTTGGGATTCGGGGGGCCTTCCTTTTTTTGAACCCCATCCTAACCTGTCATGTGTCTGTACTTGGCAACCTACAGTTGTTGTTGTTGTTGTTTTTTTACTAGCCACCTGCTTTATACCAGTATAATGAGCTTCCAAGATCATAATGGCCTACTTATCCAGAGATATAGATCATTGAACTCGATAGCCCTAAAGAAACTTTAGACAACTGCAGTGTTCATCTGTCACTTAGCATCTGAATGCTCTCTTATATTTTGCTGAGGCAGACCTTCCATCCATCCATCCATCCATCCATCCATCCATCCATCCATCCATCCATCCGTCTGATTAACAGAATAACAGAGTTGGAAGGGACCTTGGAGGTCTTCTAGTCCAACCCCATGCTCAAGCACTATTTTAGACAAATGGCTGTCCAGTCTCTTCTTAAAAGCCTCCAGTGTTGGAGCATCCATAACTTCTGGAGGCAAGCTGTTCCACGGGTTAATTGTTCTAACTGTCAGGAAATTTCTCCTTAGTTCCAGGTTGCTTCTCTCCTTGGTTAGTTTCCATCCATTTGCTTCTTTTCCTGCCTTCAGGTGCTTTGGAGAATAGGTTGACCCCCCCTCTTCTTTGTGGCAGCCCCCCAGATATTTGAACCATGCTACGATGTCACCCCTAGTCCTTCTTTTCATTAAACTAGACAAACTCAATTCGTGCAATCGTTCTTTCCAAAACCTCAACTTTTTAAATAATAATAATAATAATGTGGCGACCAAAACTGGATGCAGCATTCCAAGTGTAGTTTTACCAAGGCCTTATATCCCACGAATGATCGTTGCTTATCTTTCAAAAGAAGCCTCGAAATACGAGGCCGATAGAAACCTCTTCAAAAAAAAAAAAAATCAAGATGATCCAAAGTGACCCAGTCAAAATCCTTCGGCTGCTAGCAATGCAAACAAGACGACACATTCAGGCGCTAGAGCAGTGCTTCTCAATTATTTTCTGTTACGCCCCCCCCAGGAAGAAGTAAACATTTTGCGCCCCCCCCCCCAACTCTCCGATCTGGGCCCCAATGGAATTTTAGTGTTGATATTTATTATTTTACTTACTATAAGCTGCAAGCAAACTATTGGCTGGGGAAGGCTGCTCTACCCACTTATCTGGGAGTAAGTCACGCTGAACTCAGTGGAGCCTGTTTTCAGTTAGGCAGGCATAGGCTACCGTAGTTAGGGCTCTCTTTTGATACGGGGCCAGGCCAGCTTAATCAAGCCCATGTTTTGGGGTCGCCGGCCTGGCCCATAAGCGCCGTCTCTGCCGGGCACTCACAGCAAATGGTATGGAAGGAGGCTTTAGGGTGCCGTTCGAAGCTTTCGCCCAACTGCAGAGGATGCTCCTCCTTGTCCAGCAGCAGGTTTGCCACGCCATTCATAGCTACCGCGGCGCCCGCCGAGAACAACAAGAGCCCACGCAGCCGCCCCACCCCGCCTGGCCGCCTTGTCTTCCGGGCTCGGAGCAGCATGCAACTGGGAAAACACTTCCCGTCCAGGGGAATCGATTGAGAGGGACCACGCATGTTCCCAAGGGTCACACGTGCGCCCCCTGGCATCGCTCCGAGCCCCCTCAGGGGGGCACGCCCCACTATTTGACAAACACTGCACTAGAGGGACGTTTCCTTGGACATATGACCCCTTTTCACCTTTTGAAATAGAAAAAAAGGAAGGTTATGCAATGCACCGCTCTGCAACTGTATTTCAGCTTTGGATCATTGTTGGGCCGGACGAGGACCGGTTCATATTCCACACCAAAGGGTTGGTTACATAACCCTGGAGAGAACGTGCGGCTTGTCCTTCTGCAAGTAGGAAGCCATGTCCCTGCAGGGGAAATTCTTTCGGGGGGGGGGGGCTTCTTTTGTAACGGAGCCCAGCTGAGGTTTTTAGGAAGTCGGCGTCTGGAGAGGTTTTGCCTTGCAAGAGTGTTCCCAAAATCTGAGCCTTGGAATATTTATTTATCAGATTTTTAAAGACCACCTGACTTAAATCACAGAAAACAAACCTACAGCCGCAATGGAAAACAAAAAGGAGGATGAGAACCATCTGGGTGAAATAAAACCATCTCAGGCGTACATCTTTCCTACCCAGGCCCACCACTCTACCTACTCAAAGCCTGGGGTGGGAAGAGCCAGGAATTAAAGCATCTTTGTAACTTCTTGGAGTTTTAGATCACACTGATGGTTGGATTTCTTTGGGTTTACCTCAACTTTTCCCTTCTCCTTTCAGTCTTGTCTTGTGGCATTCAGAGCCTACATTTCTTGTAAATTCTTATTTGGATTTCAAATGTTTTTCCCCCCTCCCTCAGCTATTAACTGTCTTGACTATTTGCTGCTCTCACTCTCTTGCCTCCAAAGCTGTCTGTCTTTGGCAGGGGTCCCCAAACTTGGCCACTTTAAGACTTGTGGACTTCAACTCCCAGAATTCTCCAGCCAGCATAGCATAGCTGGCTGGAGAATACTGGGAGTTGAAGTCCACATGTCTTAAAGTTGCCAAGTTTGAGGACCCCTGCTTTTCACTTTCATATCCAGCATGATAGCAATAGCACTTAGACATATACCGCTCCACAGGGCTTTATAACCCTCTTTAAGCAGTTTACAGAGTCAGCATATTGCTCCCAACAATCTGGGTCCTCATTTTACCGACTTTCAGAAGTCCACAAGTCTTAAAGTTGCCAAGTTTGGGGACCCCTGTTTTAGATACTCCTGTCATGGGGGATGTGGGGAAGGCTGGGGAATTCTGGGAGTTGAAGTCCACAAGTCTTAAAGTTGCCAAGTTAGAAGACCTCTGGTCTTTGGTTTCCCTGCCACGAAATTTGTTCCCACCAGAACAGCAAGTGACTCTTTTTCTCTCCTCTCCTTGCTTCCTCAACTCCTCTAAAGTTCCCTCATGGCTTTATATTGGGTCAATTCATCTTAATCCCTTCTTTTCCTTCTACGTGACTTTTTTTTTAACCCAGCACCTCTTTTTAATAGACCGGCTTAGCTCCTTCGCTTACATTGTTAACAATGAGAATAGCAAACAAAAATGCTGGGATTCCAGAGACAAAAATCAGGATTCAGCCTCCGGGGGGGGGGGGGGAGCAAAAAGCTGTTTTATCCCCGGATTCTGTTCGGAGAGCTTTTCCTTGGTGGAGGTGTTCATTTTGCTTAATCTTTTCTCCACCCAGTGCATCGATAAAGCCCGAGATCTCCTGGATGCTGAGCTGACAGCCATGGCAGGAGAGAGTTACAGCCGAGCTTACGGGGTGAGTATCTCATCTCCCCATCCAGCACTGCAGTCTGTTGTGTCCCAGCACGGAGTCCCCTCAGAAATGACGCACACACAACTGTTTGCAAACAATACTATTTTACTACTAATAAATCTTCTTAGTAGCTATATGTTTTAAAGTCCATGAAGAACAGAAAAGGTTCTTTTTCAAAAAGTCAGATTGCTACTTTCGCCTCTTAAGAACTGGCCAGAGTTCAAAACCCCAAAGAAAACAGGCAATTAGTTCCTCAGTTATCAGTAACTCACAGAAGTTGGCAGAAAGCCCGGAATTAATTATTTCACAAACCGAAAATCCAGAAGTCAAAGCAAAAGATTCAAAGAACAGCAAACTAGGTAATAGAAATCCAACGAGCTGGAAACAACTCGTTGGATTTCTATTACCTAGTTTGCTGTTCTTTCCAGCGGCAGCGCTCTGCGTGCTTAAGCCTTAAATAGCCTCAGGGTGTGGCCAATTAGCCTGCAGCTCTACACACGAGGAGACCTCCTCCTACAGAGCCAGTCTCACCTGCTAGCTGCCCTGTGTGCCCTAGCATCAAGCAGAGGCTCCTCCTCTTCTCCTGAGTCACTCAGCTCCAACTGAGGAGGTACAGAAGGCCCTGGTTGGCTTTCAGCCTCTGGCACCGAGTCCTCCTCGCTATCGGACTCGGGGTGCCAGGTGCACGGGATGATCATGCCGCACCACAGTCTCTTGGTCCTCTGGATCCATGACCAGCTATGCGGGCAAGCCACAACACAATCCTTCCTTGGGGATCCGCAGGTAGTCCTTGACTTGCAACAGTTCGCAGAGTGAAAGTTCGAAGTTGCAACCGGCCCTAAAAATAATGATTTGTGACCCTTTTTTTCACACTTAACGACCCTCGCAGCATCCCCCATGGTCACGTGATTTACATGTGGATGCTTGACAACCGATTCACAAAATGGGGCAAAGCTCAATTAACAAATGCCTCGCTTAACAACATAAATGTTGGGTTCCATTGTGGTTGTAAGTTCCGGAGTCGTGATAATGGTGCCAAACCCCCCCCCCCTTTTTTTGTGTGCAGGCGATGGTCTCCTGCCAGATGTTGTCTGAGCTGGAAGAAGTCATCCAGTACAAGCTTGTGCCAGAACGGCGAGAGATCCTTCGCCAGATCTGGTGGGAGAGACTGCAGGTAAGGCTACCCTGGAAGCGGCAGCTCTAAGGAAGCAGCTCTTGAGATTCAGAATCGGTTTAGGAACTCTGATGACAGGAGGAGAACAAGCACGCTCAGGCTCTTTAGACTAGAACTACAATTCCCAGCATTCCCCTGGAGCGGTTTCTGGAGCCAGCACCTCAACAGTTAGAACCTTTTTTTATTTTGAATGGTTCTTCACATCTACTATTTTGATTGGAAAATGACCAAACTAGGATTCTGCAGGACATTTTGCCATTGACACCATTCGGCCTGCCCGGTTTTATCACCTGTATCCAGCACTTCCAGGTCTTTATCTGAAGTTTGGTTTCCTCCCCATCCAGCCTCACAAGCAGAGTGCAGGATCCCAGCTTGGTCTTCCTTCCTTCCTTCCTTCCTTCCTTCCTTCCTTCCTTCCTTCCTTCCTTCCTTCCTTCCTTCCTTCCTTCCTTCCTTCCTTCCTCCCTCCCTCCCTCCCTCCCTCCCTCCCTCCCTTCCTTCCTTCCTCCCTTGCCTTCCTGCCTTCCCATTCCCATCTTCCCTCCCTATCCTTCCTGCCTTCCTCCCTTCCCATTCCCATCTCCTCCATCCCTCCCTCCCTTCCCATCTCCTTCCTCCCTTCCCTTCCCATTCCTATCTCCTCCCTCTCTCCCTTCCCATCTCTTTCCTGCCTTCCTCCCTTCCCATTCCTATCTCCTCCCTTTCCTCCCTCTCTCCCCATCTCCTTCCTGCCTCCCTCTCTTCCCTTCCCATTCCTATCTCCTCCCTCTCTCCCTTTCCTCCCTCCCTTCCTATCTCCTTCCTCCCTTCCCATTCCTATCTCCTCCCTCTCTCCCTTTCCTCCCTCCCTTCCTATCTCCTTCCTCCCTTCCCATTCCTATCTCCTCCCTCTCTCCCTTTCCTTCCTTCCTTCCTTCCTCCCCTCCCCTCCCCTCCCCTCCCCTCCCTTCCCTTCCCTCTCCTCCCATCCCATCCCATCCCATCCCATCTCTTTCCTTCCTTCCTTCCTTCCTTCCTTCCTTCCTTCCTTCCTTCCTTCCTTCCTTCCTTCCTTCCTTCCTTCCTTCCTTCCTGTTCTGCCCCTGCCTGAGTCCGCCCAGCCTAAAGCCCTGCATACGTGTCACTGCCAGGCGCCACGGCCTTGTTTCCTGTGCCATCTGGGAAGCATTCCGCCTCCAGAGCTGCATTCCTGTCTGGAAGAGCTCAGAGAACATTCCACCGGCGAGGAGAAGCCGATGGGGAAAGTCTGCAGATGTTTATCACCCCGAAAAGAGGGGAAACAGGGCAAAGAGAGGACACATACTTCTGGCTCTTACTCATCACATTCTTCTGGATTGTTTAGTGGAAAGCCGGTTTCCAAAAAAAGCTTCATGTTTCCTCTAATTTTAGACGAGTGGGAAAGTTGCCCCAAGTGATCCCGGCTGATCTACACAGCCCATTTACCAACACTTGATCTCCCGGCTTTTAGGGAAAAACAGAATTATTTGAAGAAGGCACAGAAAACTCTAAACAGCTTCTGGGTTCCCTCCTACATGGCTGAATAGTTAAAAAATCAGATGCAGTGGAATCTATACATTTCTGGCCGTGAATGCGTCTAATATTGTGCCCAAAGGAAACCCAGTTTTTCTGAGATTTCACACACAAACGCAAGCATGCCGAAAGTAGACACCTCCCAGATCCATAGAGATGCCGACTCTCTATTTACTACTAGTTGGAGCTGTGGGTGGGTGGTTCTCCCAACATCTGGTGCCCCTTCCCGATGCCTCTCTCCATTCCAAGAAACCGGGCATGCCAAAAAGGCTACTGAGAAATCCCTTTCTTCCTAGGGTTGCCAGCGGATCGTGGAGGACTGGCAACGGATTCTCATGGTCCGATCGCTCGTGGTCAACCCCCACGAGGATATGAGAATGTGGCTCAAGTACGCCAGCTTGTGTGGCAAGAGCGGCAGGCTGGTGAGTAACTCTGGGCCTCCGCTTCGCTCAGCCACCTCCCTCCGTAGCTTTTCAGAAGGGTGGACTTCAACTCCCAGAATTCCCCAGCCAGCCTGCTGAGGAAAAGGGCCCGGATGTGAGCTCTGCGTTGACTTGTCTCTCGTTTTGTTCCTCGCCGAAGGCTTTAGCCCAGAAAACCTTGGTGTTGCTCCTGGGGGTCGACCCATCCCGACAGCTGGACCATCCCTTGCCCACTCTTCACCCTCAAGTGACCTACGCCTACATGAAGCACATGTGGAAAAGCGCCCGCAAGGTAGGACAGGGCTACTCTCTTAAAGATGGCTTCCCTTTCTTGCAGAACTCTCTCTGTCTTAGCGCCGTTGCCGTGCTGGCAGATAAAACCAAACCAGAGATTCCTTTCCTTCCTTGCCATCTTTCCCTCTCCATAATTTTGAAGAGAACATGTCTTCTCCCCTCCTTTTCTGGAGTTGTGTCTATTTCCTACCATATCTGGATGTTGAAGAAAGTAGCCTTTTACGCAAGAACTTTGATACACACTACAATTCCTTGCTGTTCTGACCTAGGCTTCCTGATAAATCATAAAACACAAACGTAGTCCCAAAAAAACCCCTTTTTATTTCAACGGCTGTGAATTATGTTTATTCCCAGCCGTAATAAGTCCCAAACAATGTTTTGTTTTTAAATAGTCTTTATTAAATGTTCCCTTTAAAAACAAACAGATGTATACAAAAACATACAACATAGACATAACATACATCTAAGACACGAACAAATAAAACTTAGAACTAAGGAGAACTTAGAACTAAGGAGAAATTTCCTGACAGTTAGGACAATTAATCAGTGGAGCAGCCTGCCTTCAGAAGTTGTGAATGCTCCAACATGAAGTTTTTAAGAAGATGTTGGATAACCATTTGTCTGAAGTAGTGTAGGGTTTCCTGCCTAGGCAGGGGGTTGGACTAGAAGACCTCCAAGGTCCCTTCCAACTCTGTTGTTGTTTTATTATTATAAAACATTAACATTAATAAATTGCTTTTACAGCTTCTTCGTGCTAATTTCTTGAATATTTACAAATATTTACAAATTACAATAACATTATCCTTAATATAATCTCTGATTAATGTAGTATAAACTCTATTTTCAGTAAATTGAGTCACCCATTTTTTCCCCCAACATCTATTTCATTTGTTTACTTTACACAGATAGCTAGTTATTTTCATCGGAAATTCACAAAAAGTGGAATAATACAATTTCTTCATTTATAGGTCTATTTTATAGTAAATTTTGGTATTGATTCTGCTTAAGCCAATTATACCATTAATACTATGCATCATAGAAGTCCGATTCATCTTTATCATGGAGCTCCATTGGTAATTTACTCATTTCAGCGCATTCCAGAGTTTTTCTAACAACAGTTAACATGGTCAGAATCGAGTCAGTTTTCCAACTCTGTGCGTATACAATTCTGGCAGCAGTAGTAATATGAAGTGTTAAATATCTGTCTTCTTTCTTGATTTTCCCCCTAACAATTCCCAGCAAGAATAACTCCGGTTTCAGCTCAGTCTCATACAAGATAATTTGTTCTAAACATTGTTTAATTTTATTCCAAAAAAGCTTCACCTTAGGGCAGGTCCACCAGAGGTGGTAAAATGTCCCCTTTTCTTTTTTACCCTTCCAACAGTTTGGAGAGACTGTCAGAAACATTTTTGCCAGACGTGCCGGAGGTAGATGCCATCTGTAAAACATTTTGTAAATATTTTATTTGTTGGGTAAATAGTTTATATTGTAAAAGAAAATTATATAGTTTTGAAATTGTTCTTTCCTCTGTGCCAAATAGTATTTTATCTAAGCCGTATATATTTTGGAATCCAAATTGTAATTTGTCTTTCTTATACCTCGATTGCACCTGTAAGTAATGCCATCAATCTAATTCTAATCCCATTGATTTAAGTTCTTGTTTTGATTTGAGATTTTCATGATCATCGACAAGTTGTTTGTATGTTACCAATTTATTTTGCCTAATAAGTTCGGATAGATGATTGCTTCTACTATCAATATCCACTTCGGGATTCTTCTATAGTGTTCCTTCTTGATTTTAATCCAATTTTCTAATTTGGCTCCTCTTATATAGTGCCGTTGGAAATACGAATGCGTTTTGCATTTATCCCCCCATATAAAGGCATGCCAACCAATCTGGAGATTGAAACCTTCTAATATTAGTATCCGTTTGTTTTTGAGCGTAATCCAATCTCTCATCCAATTCATGGTGGTAGCTTGATAATATGTTTTCCAATCAGGGAGTCCAAATCCCCCTGTCCTAAACAATGTTAATTAGTGCGACAGAAGTCTCCCACAGTCTTTTAGAAGAAGGCTGATAAGCACCAACCTTTATCTCTCTTGACACGCTGCCAAAGACTTAATTGGCAAGGAGCTTTGCAAGGCCAAACAGAGCACAGAGCCAGAACGGAGCTGCTGAGTTATACCGACTAGAATTGAACCAAGTTGCTTCCTGCAACGAGCACATCCGGTTGCTCCACTTTTATGTCGTATGGGAGGGGCCAATCATCTCCAAGCCTTACTCCCGAGTAGCCCTTTTGCTCTGTAACTGTTCTTGCCTTCTGGCAGCTCTGCGCATGCGCGCATTGGGAACAGGCTCCCCCTGTTCCTCTGCCTCGCTCATGTCAGCCTCTGGAGGCTCTGGAGTCAGCACAGACCTCCCAGATGGCCCAGGCTGGATCTCTGCCTCCGACAAAGAGCCTTCTCCAGACTCCAGGCCTGGCTCATGTTCCTCCCCAGCCTCCTCGCTCTTCGACTCTGCTGCCAGCTCTGCAGCCGCTGGCGGACTACAACGCTTGCAGATCTTAATGCTCAGCACCAAATTCAGCTAGTCCTCTCTTTACGACCGCCATCGAGCCCAAAATTTCGGTTGGTGTGCGAGACATTTATTCATTGAGGTTTGCCCCATTTTACGGCCGTTCTTGCCACAGTGCTTACGTGAATCGCTGCAGCTAAATTAAGTCAGCCACAGGGTTGATCAGTGAATCTGGCTTCCCCGTTGGACTTTGGCTGTTGGAAGGTCGCAAAAGGGGATCACACAACCCTGGGGCGCTGCAACCATCATAAATGCGAGTCAGTTGCCAAACGCCCGAATTTTGATCACGTGACCACGGGGAGGCTGCAGTGGTTGTTATGAAAAGTGTGAAAAACGGTCATAAGTCACTTTTTTCCAGGACCGTTGTAACTTCAAAGTGAACTTTCGCACCACCTGTACTTAGAACGGCACGATGGGCAAATGGCTTTTCAGACAGAGGAGAGGATGCCCCGCGTGGTCCCTGAGGAGGAGGGAGGGAGGGAGGGAGGCAGTCTCCTTAGCAACCCAGAAGTGAGGCATCACAACCCCTTTGCTTCGCTTCCTTTTCTTGGCAGATCGAAGCCTTCCAGCACATGCAGCACTTTGTGCAGATGATGCAGCAGCAAGCCCAGCACGCCATCGCCACCGAGGATCAGCAGCACCGACAGGAGCTTCACAAACTCATGGCCCGGTGAGCGACTTGCCTTGCCGAACCCAGGGACGGCACCCTAATGCAGCAGCCCCCAATTTTGGGGGGGGGCACCAGGGACCGGTTCCGCGGAGAGAGCGTTTTCCGCAGACCGGAGGGCTGTGTGGTTTTGTGTGCTGCCTGCATCCTGCAGATGGGGTTTTGCTTGTTTGCGCGGACCGGTTTCTGGCATACTACGGGCCGGTGCCAATCCACAGACCGGGTTGTGCCTCATCAGGGTTGTGTTTGACCTTGGGGGGCCAGGGTGGACCTGGCCAGCTTGACGTCGCTCGTGTCGGGGGTGCCTGTGTTGGCCTGAGCACTCTGCCAGCGAAAACGCGCTCCATTTTCGGCTGCGACGGCTTCCTGCAACCCCCTGCCAGCGAAGGTGGAGCTCGGGAGGTCCACCCGCGGCCCTCCTGAGCTCTGTTTTCGCCAGCAGAGGCACCGCGGACCGCCCCTTCGCTGTTTCCAGAGCAGCCCCGCAGGCCAGCCCCCGGGCCTTGGGTTTGACACCCCTGCCTAAGCTCTTATTCCTTACTTTTACAAGATTAAAAGTTCATCTGCTCATATCTTTGGTATACAGGTACCGCTGACTGGTTCCAATAAACCAGAATAAGATTGTTGCAAGAAGTATTGTAAATATCTCTTTAGGTAGCTATCTGAGTTTGCACCAGGAACCTCTCTGGAACCAGGGGGTCAGTAGTGCAAAATGTACTAAAGGCTCCCTGAGGAGACATTTATCCTTTGTGAGTTCCCTTCCTGGGGCCCTGATGCAGTTTCACCCCCCCAGAGGTGGGCAGTGGCCTCGTTCTGGCTGATCATCCAGGATCCAGAGCCAGGATTGTGGCCACTTAGCTCCTAACAGTGAAAGGATTAACCAAGGTCTCATGTTGGTTCCTTGGACAGCAAAGGCGACTAACAAGCAAGAACACCAGACCTGTCCCTGGAAGGCCAAAATCACGAAACTTTCTTATTTGGCTATGTCATTTGGGGGAATTCACTGGAGAAAGAAGCAATTAGGTTTGGAAGAGTTAGCGGTGAGAGGGAAACCAGGCCGTCAAAGAAGACGGTGGCTGGACACCATCAAAGTTGATACCAGACACAGCATAGAAAAAATTAAAAATTCTGCACAATCAGAAGATGTGGAGAGGCTTGGCCCATAGAATTGCCAAGAGTTGGATTTGACTTAATAGATATCCTCCTCCTCCTCGTCTCCTTCTCCCTCTCCTCCTTTCCCCCTCCCCCTCCTCTCCTCCCCCTCTCCTTCTCCTCCTCTCCCTCTCCTCCTTTCCCCCTCCCCCTCCTCTCCTTATCTCCTTCTCCCTCTCTTCCTCCTCTCCCTCTCCCCCTCCTCCTCTCCTTCCTCTCCCGTCTCCCCTCCCTCTCCTCCTCCCCCCTCCTCTCCTTCTCCCTCTCCTCCTCCTCTCCTTCTCCCTCTCCCTCTCCTCCCCCTCCTCTCCTCCCTCTCCTCCTCATCTCCTCCTCCCTCTCCCCCTCCTCCTCTCCTTCTCCCTCTCCCCCTCCCCCTCTCTCCCTCCTCTCCTCCTCCTCCTCTCCCTCTTCTCCTCCTCCTCCTCATCTCCCCCTCCTCCTCCTCTCCTTCTTCCTCTCCCGTCTCCCCCTCCTCTTCCTCTCCCTCTCTTCCTCCTCCTCCCTCTCCCCCTCCATCTCTCCCCCCTCCTCCTCCTGTTGGTAACCCAGATTTCTTTGTCCTTTTCTCAGGTGTTTCCTGAAACTGGGGGAGTGGCAGCTGAACCTGCAAGGCATCAACGAGAGCACCATTCCCAAAGTCCTGCAATACTACAGCGCCTCTACAGAGCATGACCGCAATTGGTACAAAGTAAGTCAAGGGAGAGGTCAGGTCAGGCAGGTCCTGCAGTGGCTTTTGGTGCCGGCGTAATAGCACTTAGCAATAGCACTTAGACTTATATACCGCTTCATAGTGCTTTACAGGCCTCTCTAAGTGGTTTACAGAGTTCAGCCTCTTGCCCCCAACAATCTGGGTCCTCATTTTACCCATCTCGGAAGGATGGAAGGCTGAGTCAACCTTGAGCCTGGTGAGATTCGATCTGCTGAACTGCAGTGCTGCACTTTAACCACTGCGCCACCTCGGCTCTTGTAAGAAACCAGGAACCAGGTTGCCTCACCAAGAAGGACTCACTTTGGTCTGAAACTCTGGAGGGAAAACAATGGCGGTGCTAAAGGAAGGTGGTCAAGGGCTGAGCAGCCTTTGGAGCGAGATCAAGGTTCTGAAATGAAGAAACAACATCCCCATTTTCATTTGGATTGCTAAGGGTGCGACTGGAATTGGCTTTTGATGACTGCCAGTTGGCGAAGTGAAACAAATGTTGAGGTATTTATGTAGTTACTTAGCAAGCACATCTAAATTATATTAAAGTAACCAAAATATCTTTACAATCCCCAAGGCATGTCACAACTTTTGAACACCCCCTAATGTCTGTAAAGTGGAAAGTTGAAAAATTTGACACGCCTACGTAAACAACGACGGTGAATATACGTGTCCCAGGATAATGTTGCAGGATCCAATCTGGGTCGGTCACCGGGACCAGAGTTTTTGTCTTCTGAGCTAAAGAGAAGTTAGCAATAGCAATAGCACTTAGACTTACATGCCGCTTCACAGGGCTTCACAGCCCTCTCTAAGCGGTTTACAGAGTCAGCCTCTTGCCCCCAACAATCTGGGTCCTCATTTTACCCACCTCGGAAGGATGGAAGGCTGAGTCAACCTTGATCTGGTCAGGATCGAACTGCTGGCAGTGGGCAGAGTTAGCTTCCAATACTGCATTGTAACCACAAGGAAGGGAAGGGAAGGAAGGAAAGAAGGAATAGCACTTAGACTTATATACCGCTTCACAGTGCTTTACAGCCCTCTCTAAGCGGTTTACAGAGTCAGCCTCTTGGCCCTGACAATCTGGGTCCTTATTTTACCCACCTCGGAAGGACGGAAGGCTGAGTCAACCTTGAGCCAGTTGGCAAGATTGAACTGCTGGCAGTGGGCACAATTAGCCTGCAATTCTGCATTCTAACAAGAGGGAGGGAGGGAGGGAAGGAAGGAAGGAAGGAAGGAAGGAAGGAATAGCACTTAGACTTATATACCGCTTCACAGTGCTTTACAGCCCTCTCTAAGCGGGTTACAGAGTCAGCCTCTTGCCCCCAACAATCTGGGTCCTCATTTTACTCACCTGGGAAGGCTGGAAGGCTGAGTCAACCTTGAGCCTGGTGGGATTCGAACTGCCAAATTGCATGCAGGAGGCAGCAGAAGTAGCCGGCAGTACTGCATTCTATCCACTGCAACTGTGGCTCCCTGAAGATGGGCTCCAGCACGAATCCGAAAGCTCAGAAGACAAACAAAACCTCTGATCCAGTTGACCGACCCAGATTGGATCCTGGCTAAACAGTACACAACATTTAAGAAAGCAGTTGTGGCCTGCGCAGTTAAGTTTTAAAGTGTACAACTGTAGGTTTAAGAGAAAAACAAGGGGGGGAAGGGATTGATCAGGAGAAACCAGATTGCATTGTCCTTGAAAGAGTTAAGAGAAAATTGGAGAAGGGAGGAGGTAAGTCCACATAAGTTTCGCTTCTGGGGGAAACGGGGTGTGGAACCTAAAAGGTGAAGAAACTACTGAAGGACCGAACCGGTGCCTCGGTCACTGCCCTCCGGGGAGAGCCAGATCATGCCAGCTGTGCCTCTTCTCTTTCCAGGCTTGGCATGCCTGGGCAGTGATGAACTTCGAAGCGGTCCTGCACTACAAACTCCAGAACCAGGCCCGGGACGAGAAGAAGAAGCTGCGCCATGCCAGCGGGACCAGCGTCACCAGCGCCAACACGGAAGGCAGCAACAGCGAAAGCGAGGCCGAGAGCGCTGAGAACAGCCCCGCCCCTTCTCCCGTGCAGAAGAAGGTCACTGAGGTCAGGCTGCTCCCACGGGGTCAGGGCCTCCTCCTCCTCCAAGAAATCTTCGACTCCCCTTTAATTGGAGGGAGACTCATCCCTCCTTCTCTCTTCCCGACAGGACTTGTCCAAGACCCTCCTGATGTACACCGTGCCGGCAGTTCAGGGCTTCTTCCGTTCCATCTCTTTGTCCCGGGGAAACAACCTGCAGGATACGCTCAGGTGCCTTTTGATTTGAAAACTTTAACCATCAGGTTTTGGGGTGGGGTTAGCGGGAGGGTAAGCCCAGGGCCAAAGTCGTACCACCCCCTTGTGCCAGAGGTGGGTTCCTCCCGTTTCTGACCGGTTCTATAGAACCAGTAGTAAACCGGTAGTGACATCACGGAGCCGGTTCTGTCGGTGCCGGTCTGTGGATGCCGCCATCTTGTTTTTGGCTTTTTTTTTTTTTTTGCTTTTTTTTGCTTCTGCGCATGCGCATCCGCCACCATCTTGTTTTTGCCTCTCTTTTTTTTTTGCTAATTTTTTGCTGGGTTTTTGCTTTTGTGCATGCGCAGAAGCCGAGTTTTCGGCACTGCGCATGCGCGCAGGGGAGGAAGCAAACCGGCGGCGAGGTAAGTTAGAACCCGCCCCTGCCTTGTGCTGCTTTCCTAAGGAAGAAAACGGAGCTCATGGAATTGGTTTGTTTTTCTCCAGGGTTCTTACATTGTGGTTTGACTATGGCCACTGGCCAGAAGTCAATGAAGCCTTGGTGGAAGGGGTCAAGGCCATCCAGATAGACACCTGGCTCCAGGTAAGGGGCTGGTTTGAAAGTGCGAACCACCTGTCTTATTCTTAAGTGAGTGTTTCTCAACTTGGGTGGACTTCAACTCCCAGAATTCTCCAGCCAGGACTTTCCCCTTCCATATGGGCATTTGCTGACATGTGATGTCAGCAAAATATTCTTTCTTCTCCTTATGTAGTTTGGTCATTTCCTTGGCAGGGGCCGTTCTCCAGCTAACAGCCTGGTTCTGGATTTTGAGATAGGAAGCTCTGCCTCCTGCAGGGGATATTAGAATTTGTTGAGTGGCAGCTGCCTGGTTATACAGCTTTAAGAAGGGGTAGAATAATTCCCCCCTCCTTATCTCTCTTCCTCTTGCTCCCCTGAAAAATCAGGTGATCCCACAGCTGATTGCAAGAATCGACACACCTCGGCCTTTGGTGGGACGGCTCATTTACCAGCTGCTCACCGATATTGGAAGGTACCATCCCCAGGTGAGACCACCCTACACACACAGACACACACACACCTTTCAGACTCCAAACCATCCAAGCGTTGATGAATTGCTCCTTTTTCTGGTCCCTCCGATAGGCTCTGATCTATCCACTGACGGTTGCCTCAAAGTCAACGACGACAGCCCGGCACAATGCTGCTAACAAGATCTTGAAAAATATGTGCGAACACAGCAACACGCTCGTCCAGCAAGCCATGATGGTGGGTAATATATACAACTCCCTGCCATCCTTTTACCGCATGCAAAACCACAGGGAACAAGCCGGTTCGTTCTTTTATACCCTCACCCTGATCTTCGTCAATTTATATCATTTCAATTAACTTAACCTTCCCAGTTCACTCCCAATTGCCAGCTTTGCCTTTATAGAAAAACGCTCTTCTTCCCTTTTATTATTTTATTCAGTTTCGCAAACACTTGATGCTTTTTTTGGGGGGGAGCGTTCATATTTATACTACGCAGAGTTTGAAAGAACTTGATCAGGGCTCTTTTTAAAAAAAGTTTTATGTTTTTTTAAAAAAACCGTTTCTTCACCAATCTGTCTGTTCATGGTACATATGGTTCTGCTCTGGCTTATTAACTTCTACAGTCCCTATTTGGATAATCTCTTCCAAGCTGTTGCCCCTCCTCAGAACCGTAACTACTATATGCCGGTTCCCTAAACTCCACTTAAATGTAAGCTTGGGCAGAGAATGAGATCCTTTCCTAAAATCTGGGGAAACTGCCAGTCTGGTTGAAGCTCTTGTGCCTCCGTGTGCCCTCTCTGCTGTTGCTAAGAGAAGAAATGGGAAAGGGAGCTTGCTAAAGGCCACAAAGGATCCCTTTTGTTACAGATGCTGGAATTGTGTAAGAAGCCACTTTATGCATCCCTTGAGAACAATTGTGTGACTCCCTCTAGCAGTCAGTCTGATGTTGTGGCTCTAGCTGCTTCTGCTATACAAACTCTAGGTTCGCTCGTGATTGAACACGGCCCGGTTCTACGGACAGAAGGGCTGTGTTGGGCCCTCTGTCTGGCTGTCAGGTGTTAGCCGAGAAAATAGGAAGGCCTATTCTAATCAGTAACGAACAAACCAGCCCAAATGCCCAGCAGGTGGGCCTTTAGCTGTTAGGTACAATAAGTTCGGCTGAAATGTCTCCTAGTTTTGCCTGGGCCTCTTCCACTTGTTTTTCTTCTGTGTCTAGATCAAACTTTGCCGTTGGCCAGAAATAAGTCATTATCGGTACATGTTTCTGGTAGTAGCTGACATACCAGCAGATGGGCCAGGTTCTGTGTGTCTCCACATTCACATAGCATGTTGTTATCCGCTAAGAGCCTCCACTTAAGCATATTGGTTTTACATTTAGGCATTCAGACTCTTAACCTATTCAGCATCCTCCATGTAGTATAAGGGAAGTCAGATCCTTCAGCTGTATCCTCCTTTAATGTTATTCCTTGCTGAGTTGTCTCCTTCCTCCATCTTTTAATTTGATGTTCTTATGCACTCTCAAGAATAGCAACAGCACTTAGACTTATATACCGCTTCACAGTGCTTTACAGCCCCCTCGAAGCGGTTTTACAGAGTCAGCCTATTGCCCCCCCCCCAACAATCTGGGTCCTCATTTTACCCACCTCGGAAGGCTGAGTCAACCTTGAGCCGGTCAGGATCGAACTCCTGGCAGTGGGCAGAATTAACCTGCAATACTGTATTCTAACCACTGCGCCACCAGGGGAATGGAATGGAATGGAGAATAGGAATAGGAAAGAATGGAATGGAATGGAATGGAATGGAATGGAATGGAATGGAATGGAATGGAATGGAATGGAGCTTGGAGGTCTTCTAGTCCAGCCCCCTGCTCAAGCAGGAGAACCTATACCATTTTTAGATAGCAATAGCACTTAGACTAATATACCGCTTTACAGTGCTTTACAGCCCTCTCGAAGCGGTTTTACAGAGTCAGCCTCTTGCCCCCCAACAATTTGAGCTGTGGTGGCGCAGTGTTAGAGTGCTGTACTGCAGGCTACTTCTGCTGAACACCGGCTGCCAGCTGTTTGGCAGATCGAATCTCACCAGGCTCAAGGTTGACTCAGCCTTCCATCCTTCCGAGGTGGGTAAAATGAGGACCCAGATTGTTGGGGGCAATATGCTAACTCTGTAAACCGCTTAGAGAGGGCTGTAAAGCACTGTAAAGCGGTATATAAGTCTAAGTGCTATTGCTGTAATCTGGGTCCTCATTTTACCCACCTCGGAAGGACGGAAAGCTGAGTCAACCTTGAGCCGGTCAGGATCGAACTGCTGGAATGAGCAGTGCGTTAACACTGCGGTACTGCATTCTAACCACTGCGCCACCATGGATGTTGTTCTTGCCATAGAGCTGTTCCTAGATCTGAGTCAGTGGGCTTGGGGGTAGGGGGGCACATGTCCATTCAGTGGATGCCGAGGGTCATTCTCTTGCTTAGTCCTCTCGGCATCTGCTGCTACCTCTCCGCTGATCTTAGGTGGGGCAATTCCAGCAAGAGGACATATTTTCTCAATTGGTGTAGGTTCAAGACCCCAATCTTCCACTGCTGGGAGGGTAGTTTTTCCTTCAACCTGGCCTTGTTCAATCCAGCAGGGTGGAGTGGAGAACATAGGGATGCTTCAGCGAAGAGACTGAGCCTCCCCACGCAGTTGAATGCCAGCAAACCCACCCACCCTCTCCCTTTGCCTTTTAACCTCTCCCGGGGGCCTTCCTCTCTTCTCCCCCCAGGTGAGCGAAGAGCTGATCCGTGTGGCCATCCTGTGGCACGAGATGTGGCACGAAGGGCTGGAGGAAGCGTCTCGCCTCTATTTCGGGGAGAGGAACGTGAAGGGGATGTTCGAAGTGCTCGAGCCGCTGCATGCCATGATGGAGCGCGGGCCTCAGACTCTCAAGGAAACCTCCTTCAATCAGGTAGCGGAGAAAGAGTGAAACAAATCACGTCCCAGTGCTGCCCATAAAAAAACAACAACCCAAGAATTTGAGTTGGATGTAGGAATACTGGCCTAAAGGGACAGCTTCCGTCTGGCATAACGAATGACGAGATGCCACATCAGGGGCCTTGTGAGAAAAGTCCACCAAGAAAATCAACAGGAGTCCAAATGAGCAATAAAAAACAGTTTTTATTTTGATTCTTTGCGCAAAGGTCCCCCAATGAACAGAGAATGAAGTCTCTGAATCAAAAGAGGCAGCATCATAATGCGAGTACAGGGTATAAATACAAAAAGCATGTTTCTCCAAATGACAATCTTACTCCTCCCATCCTATTGTCCAACCTCCTATTATGTAAAGCCTTGGCATCCAGTCAGCCTGGAAATTCCCTAAAACTTTACATCATTTTCGGACATCTGCACACTTCCTCTATCTATGTCAGCATGTTTCTTCCCACACTCTTCTCAGCAAAAACATATCCTGTTTATCAGAACAGTGAAAGATAGCTGACATGCCAAAAATACATTTTGATTATTCAATATAATATGTCATAAAATGGCTGTGCTATTTCTCTTGTTACATGTCTTGTTTTTTACAAGAATAAGGCTCCATTTTCTCACAAGCCTCTTAGTGGTCAGCCGGCAGCCATGAGCAATAGCTCCGGTTGAGGATCAGGAAAGAGAAAGCCCAAATGTTTGCTATTTTGAATTGCTTTTCCAAGAGGGGGAGGAAATGCATTTATAGGTGGCTGATCCACACAATCTGCCTTTGATCTGCCCATAAGCCCAGAGCAACTCTTCCTTTCCCGCAGGCTTATGGCAGAGATCTGATGGAGGCCCAGGAATGGTGCCGGAAATATATGAAATCGGGAAACGTCAAGGATCTCACCCAGGCTTGGGATCTGTATTACCACGTCTTCCGGCGCATCTCCAAGCAGCTGCCTCAGGTCTGTGGAGGAAGGATCCTCGTCCCCTGTGGGGATTCCCCCCCCCATCTGTCCTTCAGAACGCGTGCTAAGCTGCTTCGTTTGCTTGTTTCCCGTCTCGCCAACAACAGCTGACTTCCTTGGAGCTCCAGTACGTTTCCCCCAAACTCCTGATGTGCCGGGATTTGGAGCTGGCCGTCCCGGGGACGTACGACCCGAATCAGCAGATCATCCGCATTCAGTCCATCGCGCCCTCCCTGCAAGTCATCACCTCCAAACAGAGGCCGAGGAAGTTGACCTTAATGGGTGAGAAATTGGCTCCGACAAACAAAGAAGCTTTTTGGAGCTTCTCGGAGGCCTCTAGCTTTGCTTGGCTTCTCTCAGCCACGACCGAGTTGCCCGATTCCAGATGTGCCAATTGCCGGTTCTCTCTTGCAGAACGGTATCCAATTAAAAAGGCATCGCATTAGGAAGAGCAAGCCGATGCAATGGTTCCTTGGGCGGCCATATCCCATTCATGTACCTCTCAGGATGCAGAGCAAATCACTTTTTTGTAGCTATCCAGTTCATGAGCAGATCCTTTAAGGAGGCCAGTCAGTCCAGCCATAAAATGCATCCAGGCTAAGAAAGGAGAAGTGTTAAATTAATGGGTGTAGTGACTGTTAAGGAGTTATTGTGCTGTTGAGCACATACACAGCGAAATAGTGATTGTGGTTTTGGTGTTGCAATTTGATATGAATGCTATTCAGTCAATAAACAGATACGTTTAGTATTTACAAATAGTTTACTTAAAGTAGTAGCAAAGTTCAATAAGAAGTCCAAGTCATACACAGTTAATCAGTCTGTGTAGTTACTCTTTTCACAGCAACTCTTCACAGTAATTTCACACAGTCACAAAGTCAATTACTCATCAGTGAAGCAGCAGAGATAATCAACAGAGAGTCAGCACTCCGGAACACACCTTCAAAACACACACAGAGATATTCAGAGCATGCTCTCTTGCTTCCTTATATAGTAATCAGCCTACAATGCTTTTAAAGCAATATACACATAACATTGATTTGTGGCTTGTTCATATATTAGCAAACCCAATTGTTTGAACAGGGTTCTAACAGTGACAATTGAAGAAGCTTGGGAAGGATCAGCGAACGGATTTTGTTTTATTCTAGTATATTTTGTCCTGTCCATAATTAGCTGAACAAGGGCAGTGAGTGCTTATTATTTGACTGTAGGAACTTAACCAATGGCAATAGCCCTTAGACTTATATACCGCTTCCTAGTGCTTTACAGCCCTCTCTTAAGTGGTTTACGGTGTCAGCCTATTGCCCCCAACAATCTAGGTCCTCATTTTACTGACCTCGGAAGGATGAAAGTTTGAGTCAACCTTGAGCCTGGTGAGACTCGGAACTGCTGGCAGCCGGCAGTCAGCAGAAGTAGCCTGCAGTACTGCGTTCTAACCACTGCATTCTAACCACTGCGCCACTAAAGCAACATAATGCTACACCTTCTAATTTGCCTCGGATACAAGTCCTTTCTTGGCTTCACCAGTTTCGCACCCCTGAAGAGATCTTTTCCTCTTCCACAGGAAGCAACGGGCACGAATTTGTGTTTCTTCTGAAAGGACACGAGGATCTTCGCCAGGACGAAAGAGTGATGCAGCTCTTCGGCCTTGTGAACACTCTCCTCGCCAACGACCCCACGTCCCTCCGTAAAAACCTCAGGTGCCTTCATCCCAGCCAGCATAGATGGCTTGTTAGAAAAGATGGGGGGCAAGATTTCCTTCGGCACACAAAGGAGAAACTGGAAATGCATCACTTTGGAGGGAACGATACAGTGGAATGTAGAAGCGGAAGCTCTAGAGGTGTTGTAAGAGAGAGAAGAGACCTTTGGTGGAGTTACCATAACTTTACTAGACTTTCTTGAATGTTGCAATAGATAGTAATCCAATTTTAAGGACGGGAGGAAGTAGCTCGACGTTGCCAATGCCAGCGGGGTCTTTGTGTGATGCCCAATTTGGCCATGATTACAGGCTGCTCCAGCTAAGCCAACAGATTGTGCAAATTCATTAGGACAGTGTGTACTTAGGTCTCCATGTGTCTGTGAGCACATTTTTTTAATCCCATTTGTCTGTGAGCACAAATCCCAGTCTTTTCAACGGGTATTCTCCTCTGTTCTGACCTAGGCTTCCCCAAAAGCACGAAGCTGACTCCACGTCCCGATAAAAACCCCTTTTATTTAGTTTACAGTGAATTCCTTTCCAGCAAAGTCCCGGCCAACAGTTTTTCAAGATATTTCCCAATGACAGACCTTTATCAGGCTTGGAGAGCTGCCAAGCAGATATCTTTCAGACTCCACACTATAACAGACAATACTTGGCAAGAATGCAGGAACAGATCTTCGCCCAATTGAACTAATTGTCTCCTGCAAACACCCCTCCCCTTTCGCTCCCCTTTTATTCCCTATGGGAGGGGCCATTCATCGTCCACCTGTGGCCTTACTCCCAAGTGGACCTTTGTTCCTCAGCTGTTCCCTTAATAATAATAATAATAACAACAGAATTGGAAAGGACCTTGGAGGTCTTCTAGTCCAACCCCCTGCCTAGGCAGGAAACCCTACACCACTTCAGACAAATGGTTATCCAACATCTTCTTAAAAACTTCCAGTGTTGGAACATTCACAACTTCTGGAGGCAAGCTGTTCCACGGATTAATTGTTCTAACTGTCAGGAAATTTCTTCTTAGTTCTAAGTTACTTCTCTGCTTGTTTAGTTTCCACCCATTCGCCACCCTTCGTCTGGCAACTCTTTGCATGCGCACACCGGGAACAGGCTCCAGCTGTTCCTCTGCCTCGCTGATGTCTGACTCCAAAGGCAGCTGATAACTGTCAGACGGCCCTGGCTCCATCTCTGCCTCCGACACAGAGCCCTCATCCGAGTCTTCCCCTGACTCAGGACTGGCCCATGTTCCTCCCCAACCTCCCCACTGTCCGAATCTATTGCCAGCTGGCCGCTGGCGGGCCACAACATCCTCCTCCTTTCTCCTCTTCTAGCATCCAGCGCTATGCGGTGATCCCTCTCTCCACCAACTCCGGGCTTATAGGCTGGGTGCCTCACTGCGACACCCTGCACGCTCTGATCCGAGATTATCGGGAGAAGAAGAAGATTCTACTCAACATTGAGCATCGCATCATGCTGAGGGTGAGCACCTGCTACCTGCTCCATCTTCAGGAGTTTTGCATACCTGCTCCATCTTCAGGAGTTTTGCAACTCATGTATTCTGTCCCTGAATCTCAGGCTGAGGAAACACGGCTTGATAGCCCTACGCAGTTCTCCCAAAGGTGGTTTTTTTTCCCCAAGAGGCAACCGGACTTTCTGGTTTTTCTTTGAAGGCGTTTCGCTTCTCATCCAAGAAGCTTTTTCAGCTCTGACTGGATGGTGAGGAATGGAAGGATTGATACTCCTTGCAGACAGCTGGTCATTTGCATTGTTTTAGAGAGAGTCGTTGAGGCCACTTGGATGTTTATCTGTGTCTTCAGGGTCACCAGAGTGGTGCAAATGGTTGTGGAGCCTTTTTGGAACTGCTGAAAGGACTGTGTTATAGACTGGAGATAGTGGATGTCGTATCCCTCCCCCTCTGTTGAGGGAGGGCTGTTCAATTTGGACAAAGATGGCCTCTTTGACCCCTCTTTCAAACCAGCGGTCCTCTCTGACCAAAATGTGGACTTTGCTGTCTTCAAAAGAGTGGCTTTTGTCTTTTAAATGAAGATGGACTGTTGAATCCTTCCATTATTCCCCACAATGCAGTCGGGGCTGAAAAAACCTCTTGGATGAGAAGCGAAACGTCTTCAAAGAAAAACCAGAAAGTCCACTTGCCCCTTGAAAAAGCACCTTTGGGACAACCAGGACCTGGATGACTGAGAATCTCCATAGACCTACGACGTTCGTTTTGCTCTCTGGAGCAGCGGCCACTCTCCGTATCAGAACAGTTCCTGCATTTCTTTCCTACCCGTTCACACTTTTTTCTCCTCCCTGAAAAAAGAATATAAACGGCTAATGGATGTTGTTAATCTAATTGTTCTTAGATGGCTCCTGATTATGATCATCTGACTCTAATGCAAAAGGTGGAAGTGTTTGAACACGCGGTCAACAATACAGCCGGTGATGACCTGGCCAAGCTCCTGTGGCTGAAGAGCCCCAGCTCAGAGGTACAGCTAAGGCCTGTTCCTGGTCCTTCTTACCAACCCTGAAAATGCTTCTCGTCTACCAGTCAAGATTAGAGCAAAAACTTGGATAAATTGCCACACGGATAGAACGATCCATTCCGTGGTCACTTCCCATTTTCAAATATCTATGTTAAGAGCTGAAATAGCTGCTGTTCCACATTCTTTTCTAAAAAGAAAAAGAAAAGTCGTCCCAATTGGGCATCAATCACCCACTTTTTGATAAAGCTCTTTCTCCGTAGGTGTGGTTTGACCGAAGAACGAATTACACTCGTTCGTTAGCTGTGATGTCGATGGTTGGCTACATTTTGGGTCTTGGCGACAGGCAAGTGAAACTAAACTTATTTCCCTAGAGAATAAAAATAGGCATTCACCATCCCTTCCCTGTTCACAGACATCAGCTATTAATAAATCACAATTAATAACAGTGATGCAAGCCAGTTTGCTGAATTGTACGCAGTGCCCATAGATAAATACGAACTCAAGTTTGGAAAGAAAAGCCGAGGAGAATTATGCTTTATTTAATAGTTTGGGGGGGGGGGTGTTTATAGGATGTGACATTCTGAGTTCCTGCCACAAAATGTCCAGTGTAAATAGTGTTGTTCCTTCGAACAGGCATCCCTCCAACCTTATGCTGGACCGACTGAGTGGCAAAATCCTCCACATCGACTTTGGAGATTGCTTTGAGGTAAGCTGGTGGGATTTGCTTTTTAGAAAATAGAATAGAATAGAATAACAGAGTTGGAAGGGACCTTGGAGGTCTTCTAGTCCAACCCCCTCCTCAGGCAGGAAACCCTACACTACTTCAGACAGATGGTTATCTAACATCTTAAAAATGTCTAGTGTTGGAGTATTCATAATTTCTGGAGGCAGGCTGTTCCACTGATTAATTGTTCTCACTGTCAGGAAATTTCTCCTTAGTTCTAGGTTGCTTCTCTCCTTGTTTAGTTTCCACCCATTGCTTCTTGTTCTACCCTCAGGTGCTTTGGAGAATAGTTTGATGAACAGTCTCAAATGAAGCACTCAGTTAAGATAAAGACAAAGAAAAATCACTCATTGTTTCATATCCACTCAGGGCCGAAGCAACAAGACACAGAGAGAGACCTGATCACTCTCTTTTAGCGTTAACTTAAACGTGGGTCCTTCAGGGTTTTCTGCTGTGGGAAAGTAGGAGCTGAACCCAAAGAGGAATGAAGATCAGGAAAGATATTGAATAGAAGATTAGGCAGAACAGAACAGAATAACAAGAGTTGGAAGGGACCTTGGAGGTCTTCTAGTCCAACCCCATTTCTCAGGCAGGAAACCGTACACCGCTTCAGACAAATGGTTGTGCAATCTCTTCTTAAAAACTTCCAGTGTTGGAGCATTCACAACTTCTGGAGGCAGGATGTTCCACTGATTAATTGTCCTCACTGGAAGGAAATTTCTCCTTAGTTCTAAGTTGCTTCCCTCCTTGATTAGTTTCCACCCATTGCTTCTTGTTCTGCCCTCAGGTGCTTTGGAGAATAGCTTGACTCCCTCTTCTTTGTGGCAGCCCCTGAGATATTGGAACACTTCTTTTCACTAAACTAGACATACCCAGTTCCTGCAACCGTTCTGCCATCATTTTGCTCCCCACTACCATGGCTCTGAAATCAGTTTGGGCAACTTAAATGAAAACCTCAGGAACCCGAACCACAATCCTTCCCCTGCTTTGATACCTTTCAGCACTCACCCTTCCCTCCTTTGAAGCCTCTCTTCATTTCTTTGCCTGGGTTTTAGGTGGCGATGACCCGAGAAAAATTCCCTGAGAAGATCCCTTTCAGGCTAACCCGGATGTTGACCAACGCCATGGAGGTAAGCCAGATCCTACCACAGGGGTGTCAAACTCAAGGCCCGGGGCCCGAATCCGGCCTGCAGGGTGCTTAGATCTGGCCCGCGGGGCCACCCTAAAAACAGCAAAGGACCGGCTCACGGTGCCTCTGCCAGCGAAAAAGGAGCTCAGGACGGCCGCAGGTGGCCCTCCTGAGCTCCGTTTTCACTGGCAGAGGGTTGCAGGAGCCCATCGCAACTGAAAACGGAGCTCAGGAGCCCATTTTCGCTGGCAGAGCCCTCGCGCCACCACAGGCACCCCCGACATGAGTGACGTTGAGCTGGTCACGCCCACCCCGACCCCCTGAAGTCAAACACAACCCTGATGCGGTTCTCAATGAAATCGAGTTTGACACCCCTACAGTTTGAGTTCTCAATAAAATCGAGTTTGACACCCCTACAATAAAATCGAGTTAGACACCCTACAACATTCGAAACCATTTCCTAGGACAGAACCAGGTGGTATTTTCCTCTCTCCCTCCCCTCCCCTTCCACTTCTCGTCCTTCCCTTCCTTGGCTGCTGCTCCCTGTGAACTGACCCGGCATCTCAGAAACCATCCTATCCTAAAAATATTTTTGAAACTGGAGGCTCGAACTGTGTTCCATTGCCCACTATTTTGATGGGGTGGCATTGCTGCCCCCACCACATCATAAGGCATTCTGGACTCTCTCTTCAGGAAGCTGTTGCTAGGACTTAATGCCACCATTATTGCTGGTTAGTAACGGACCAGAAGTCCTATTTACGTACCTGATTGGTATCTCAAGTTTGGCCAGTCAGAAGAGGGACGTCCCACCTACATCAAACCAGGCCCTGGTGAGCTTTTGAAAAGCCCACCAGGATGCCAACAAAACCTTCCTGGCTTTCTAAATCTTGAATTCTATGTCTTGGATGGTTTTTGAGTCAGACCCCTTTGCTGACTCTTTCCCCACCTTTTCCCAAAGGTGCTTTTTCAAGAGGCGACTGGACTTTCTGGCTTTTCTTCTAAGACGTTTCGCTTCTCACCCAAGAAGCTTCTTCCGCTCCGAAGTTTCAGTTTCTTGGATGAGAAGCGAAAGGTCTTCAAAGAAAAACCAGAAAGTCCAGTTGCCTCTTGAAAAAACACCTTTGGGACAACCAGGACCTGGATGACTTGAGAATCTCAATTGACATTTTTCCCTGTCAGAGTAATGACGATTTAATAGCTGACCAGCTGATGTAAGGCTGTAAACTGAAATGCTGATGCAATGGGAATGAGTCAGCAGGGTTACTGCCGCTTTAAGAAACTGTCTATATAAGGGAGACCATATGAGGGCGTATCTCTCTCTCCTCGTGTATCTCTGTTCAATCTGCATTGTAGTTCTCCGTGTAGAGTTGAAGATTGATTGCTTGCCTGGTATGTGCCTACCATGTGTATGCATGTATATAGAAGTCTTGTATATAAACCACTGTTTGTTAGACAAACCTCTGTGTACTGTATTTTGCTCCTGGGTTGTCTCAAAATAGTAGTCACGCTGTGGACACTCTGACATCCCCCCTTATCCTTTCCCCACCTAGGTCACTGGCTTAGATGGAAACTACCGGATCACCTGCCACACCGTGATGGAAGTCTTACGAGAGCACAAAGACAGCGTCATGGCCGTATTAGAAGCCTTCGTATACGACCCCTTGCTCAACTGGAGGCTGATGGACAGTAGGTTGGCCAGAAATGAAAAGACTGTGGCTGGAGGACCCAGCACCCCTGAACCGCCTCTCTCTCTCCCAGGCAGTATCCCCCCAAATCAGCCTAGAATACAGATTACCGTATTTTTGGGAGTATAAGACACACCTTAGTTTTGGGGAAGGAAAATAGGGAAAAAAATAATCTGCCTACCAGGCATTCATCTGGTTAGTCCAGGGCTCTGCAACCTTAAACACTCAAAGAGTCATTTGGATTCGTTTCCCACAGAAAAGAAAACACCGGGAGCCACAAAACCTGGGTGGGCGTGGCCAACTCGATGTCACTCACTCCCACCCAATCACATGACCCCCCTAGCCACACCTACCCAGCCGGTCATTAGGGCAGACAACTGGTTGTTAAAAAACACTGGGAGCAACAAAACCCTTTGATTCCCTCCCTCTCTCTCTCTCTTCCTCTCCCTCTCTCCCACCCCCTCCCTCTCTCCTCTCTCTCTCTGTATCTCTCTGTCTCTCTCCCCACCTCTCTGTCCCCCCCTTTCTGTATCTTTGTGTGTGTATCTCTCTCTCCCACTCTCTCCCTCTCATCCCCGCCGTTGCCCTTCTCAGGCTAGGCAAGGAGTGACTGAGAGGGGAGGGGCAGTTGCCAAGTTTTGGGACCCCTGTTTTAGATACTCCTGTCATGGGGGACGTGGGGCAAGGGAACCTGGAATGACCTCTTTCTTTCTTTCTTTCTTTCTTTCTTTCTTTCTTTCTTTCTTTCTTTCTTTCTTTCTTTCTTTCTTTCTTTCTTTCTTTCTTTCTTTCTTTCTTTCTTTCCTTCCTTCTTCCTTCCTTCCTTCCTTCCTCCCTCCCTCCCTCCCTCCCTCTCTCTCTCTCTCTCTCTCTCTCTTTCTTTCTTTTTTTTCTATCATTGCAGCAAACACCAAAGGTAATAAGCGATCTCGGACCCGGACAGATTCGTACTCTGCTGGCCAGTCAGTCGGTGAGCAGGGACCAAGTTGTCCTCTGTTTTTCTCTACATTGCGTTGAATGGGCACAGTGTTTGACTTCCCTCTCCTTTCTCTAATTTGGCTTGAGCTGCGGCAAGAGGAAAGCCACCATTCCTTTGCAAAGCTCTCCTTTTGACCCCCTTCACCTTTTCCTCTCCGTTGAAGGGGGAGGGAGGGCAGCCCTGGAGGCTTTCTCAATTGCAGAGAAGCAGGGGGTTAGACCATATCTCATTATTCCCCCTATATATACTCAAATTCCCCCCTGTCCCTTACCATCTTGGAACACAGTGACTAACACCTAAATTCCTCTCTCTCTCTCTCTCTCCCCCAAGCAGCCTAAATCTCTTTGCCTGCTTGAATCCATCTTAATGTAGGACAAGAAAAGTCAGGAGCAGGAGATTTTTGTCTTTATCTAACCGCTTTCCTCCCTTTCTAAAGAGATGTTGGACAGCGTGGAACTGGGCGAAACAGCCCACAAGAAAGCTGGAACTACAGTGCCTGAATCCATCCATTCCTTCAGTAAGTTAGAGGCCCTATTTTTTTTTCCTGTTCCAGAGGGCTCCAGACATCTTTTTTTTAATAGCTTCATGTCTCTGAAATTGATGTTCTGCTTCAAAATGTACAAAAACACGAAACTTTTAATAACGAGCGATCACGTTCACGAGGGGTTTGATTATCCCTTTACAAAGTTGTTCTGCATTAGAGCCGAGGTGGCGCAGCGGTTAGAGGCAGTACTGCAGGCCACTTTAACTGACTGTGATCCGCAGGTCAGCAGTTCAAATCTCACCGGCTCAAGGTTGACTCAGCCTTCCATCCTTCCGAGGTAGGTAAAATGAGGACCCAGATTGTTGGGGGCAATGTAAATATATACATTGCTTAATGGTGTAAACCGCTTAGAGAGTGCTTGCACTGTGAGGCGGTATATAAATCTCACAAAATAAATAAATAAATAAATTAAAGGCCATTGCGACGTTTCATGGCGGCAGGTCCCTCATTCCATCTTGCATGGAAAAGCGTCTTATTCTGCCCTCAATTTAGTGTTGCCAGTTCCTTTGAGTAAACTGAAGTTATAAGAAGAAAACCAAGTTGTTGTGGTCACAATCACAACCCTCCCTTGATCCCCTCTGGCCTACAATTCAAAAGCTTCAAGGACCCCAAATCTTGTCTTTGAAAGAAAATTCGCTTTGCTTTGTTAATATGGAAATGGACCGAGGAGCCTGTTATGGATAGCATCATTTCCCCCTTTAATCAGAAAACTGACTTTTAAGGAGTCTAGCCAGGATGCAAACAAGCTGTGGCCTGGAGGTAGAGCCCTTGCCTCACAATCAGGAGGTTGTGAGTTCGATCCTAGGTAGAGGCAGATGTAAGGGTCTCCTGCTTGGGCAGGGGGTTGGACTAGATCAGTGATGGCGAACCTATGGCACGCGTGCCACAGGTGGCACGCGGAGCCCTATCTGCCGGCACGCGAGCCGTTGCCCTAGCTCAACTCCATGCATGTGCGTGCCGGCCAGCTGATTTTTGGCTTGTGTGGAGGCTCTGTGAGGGCATTTTAGGTTTCCAGAGGGCCTCCAGGGGGGTGTTTTCGCCCTCCCCAGGCTCCAGGGAAGCCTCTGGAGCCTGGGGAGGGCGAAAAACGGGCCTACCAGGCCCACCGGAAGTCGGGAAATGGGCCATTTCCAGCCTCCAGAGGGCCTCTGCGGGGGCAGGAAAGGCCGTTTTCGCCCTCCCCAGGCATTGAGTTATGGGTGTGGGCACTCACACGTGTGTGACAGTGCGCGCGCGCGCATTTTCGGCACCCGAGGGAAAAAAGGTTCGCCATCACTGGACTAGATGACCTGCAAGGTCCCTTCCGACTCTGTTATCTGTTAAACTGCAGGTGGATGGCTCAGAACCTTCAAATTTTAACTATAGCTCACCTTGTTTGCTTGTTTGTTTTTTCTTTTAGTTGGGGATGGCCTTGTGAAACCAGAAGCCCTAAATAAGAAAGCCATTCAGATTATCAACAGAGTCCGGGATAAACTCACAGGTGAGTAACTAACCTATGCATCACTTGTACAGGACCCTGTCACGAAGACTTTGAAATAGTGAAAAGTGGGGTGGGGGGGGAGCAGAGAAGCCAGAAATAGTTGCACTTAGATGATGTAAAGAGCAAGAAGAGAAAACGAGGGAGTCGGTCAAAGGTTGAATTGTAAGCATCCAGCAAGTGAGACAACTCCTTCACCCAGAAGAGGAAGAAAACCTTGATGGAATAGTTCTACTGGTTGGTCTTGGTGTTGGTTACATTGCCTGTCTTGCCGAGAAAGGCCCGTGTTCTCTAACCCCCCACCCACCCCCTCTTGTTCTTCCCTTGCCAAGGACGAGACTTCTCCCACGACGAAACCCTGAACGTGCCCATCCAGGTGGAGCTGCTCATTAAACAGGCCACTTCCCACGAGAACCTTTGCCAGTGCTACATCGGATGGTGAGTGTATGTTCTGCCCCAGCTAAGAACGGAACACAAAACCCAGTTTCTACGCACTTATTTAATCTTATAACCACTACTAATAAATGTCTTAGCAGTGAATATGCACACACCAATCTACAAGCAACCAGCTGCTAATTAATCTTCATTCACAGCTGGTATCAGTTCAAAGAGTCTTAAAGCCAAGAAGAGCAATTAGGTCTTGCTATCTTACGTAGCTTCAGAGAGTTGGCAAAATGCCTAGAGGTAGTCCTTGATAACCAAAACCGAAGCAGGGAAACAAAGCAGAAGTTTTTCAGACACGGAGCACACTATGACCAGACGGATTTCCAAACGTTGTTTCCTGCAGCTTTTCAGCTGCCTCTGATGTCCTTAAGTAGACTAGGGGAGTGGCCAATTAGCCCCAAGTCTTACTCCCGAGGAGACCTCCTCTGGAGTAACCATTCCTGCCTCTTGGCAGCTCTGCGTGCTCTTGCATTCAGAAGAGGAGAAGCCTCTTCTCCCTCATCACTGCTATGAGGTGCTGGAGGTTCCGAAGGCCCTGGATGAATCTCTGCCTCTGGCACCGAGTCCTTACCAGCCTCCTCACTGTCCGACTCAGGTGCCGCTGCACGGGCCGCTGGCGCAACACCAAGTCGGTCTCCTCTCGAACGGGATCCGCTATCAGCTGCACGGGCTGCTGGCGGGCCACAACAGTGTAGGGAGCACAACTTTTCAGCCCAGCCTGGGAAAGGGCCTGTGGCTGGCCCACTGAAGAGAATCAAATTGGCAAATGTTATGGATAGTATAAGATCTCCGGCTCAAGCAGGAGGTTGGACTAGACTAGAAGACCTCCAAGGTCCCTTCCAACTCTTGTTACTCTGTTTACAAGTAATCCTTGGCTTACGACCACAATGGAGCCCGAAATGTCTGTGATTAAAGCGAGACATTTGTTCAGTGAGCTCTGATCCATTTTACGACCTCTCTTGCCACAGTTTGTTAACTGTGATTCGCTGCGGTGGATAAGTTGGCAAGCCCGGTCGCTTAGTGAATCCGGCTTCCCCCTTTTGACTTTTGCTGGTCAGTAGGTCGAAAAAGAGAGGGCCGCCTCCCCTTTGAGAGGACGCTTCCAATCAGTCGGCCTTGCTGCGGAAAGCTTGACCCTGCACACGAGTCCCTGTTCAAGCCATCGCTCTGCTGTCATGGTCATGTCATGTCATAACTAATCACATGGTTCATGACACTGTGGCACAAGGGGAGACATTTTACTTCTTTTTCACTCTTGGAGATCCAAAAGCATTTTGAGAACCAAAAAACCCTTGGAATTTAAAACATTATTTCCCTCCTCTCGTACAGCCTTCTAGCCTTCCTTCCTTCCCTCTCTCTCTCTTTCCTTCCTTCGCGGCTACATCTCTCCCTATCCAAGAGGGATGATTCACCCTTTCCTTTCTCCTTTCCTTTTTCCTCTCCTCTCCTCCCTTCCCTCTCCTTTCCTTTCCTCTTCTTTCCTTTCCTTCTTTTCCTTTTCCTCCTTTCCTCCTTTTCCTTTTCCTTTCCTTTCCTCCTTTTCCTTTCCTTTCCTCCTTTTCCTTTCCTCTCCTCCCTTCCCTCCTTTCCATTCTTTTTTCCTCTCCTCTCCTCCCTTTCCTCTCCTTTCCTTTTTCTCCTTCCCTTTCTTCCCCTTCCCTCTCCTCTCCTTTTTTTTCTTTTCTCTCCTCTTCTTTTTCCTTTCCTTTCCTCCTTTTCCTTTCCTTTCCTTTCCTTTCTTCCCCTTCCCTTATCCTTTGCTTTCCTCCTTCCTCTCCTCCCCTTTCCTTTCCTTTCCTTTCCCCACTTATTCCATCACAAATCCTCGCAAATCCTCAGGGAAAGCTCAATTGGACTTCAAAAGTAAAGCTGTCCCAGTTGTGTAGGAATTCCCCGCCTGGTTGCTTTGACTACTTGATGACTGCTCTCTTCTCCTCCAGGTGCCCTTTCTGGTAACCGAAGACCTGTGTCCATCCCTTTTCCTGGCTCCCTCTCTAGGCTTTGGTATCCCCATGGGACTCTTTCCCGGAAGCGGTGGGGAGTAAAGATGGACTCCGGCTTGAGGGTGGAGGGAAAACAGTCTTTCTCAAAAGTTTGGGAGTTGTGGAGGAGGGGGAAAAAAAAGAGGAAGACACAAGCTCCAAGACACGGCTAGGTAATGTAGTCCAGCCATTTCTGGGGCCCAGGTCACCTTGGTTTTGGTGTGGGGAAATGAAGAATGCCTACAAATCAGCCATTAGTTCACCTGACTGGCCAATACGTAGGCCAGCCAGGCTGCAGTTGGAAGTTTGTGAAGCCACAATTGGAGCATGTTTCTAAGATTGCATGGAATGGCAACTGTTATAGCAGCGGTGAGCCGGCACGGATAGAGGCCTCGCAGAAGATTTTTATTACCCAGGCCGTTGTCATAACAGCCCAGAAAATGAAGGGACAATAAAAGTACTTAACATGGAATGTTAACAACATTTGCAGAGACGGCGGAAGAAAATAGATCCTTTCGTAAGGAAAACAGAATTCAAGCTCTGGTAGAATATCCACCTGTTTCCCACTATTTTTGCTTTGTGTTCTTACTCCTTGTGCACTTGGGGGAGACCAAAACGTAATGGCGACCCGTTCGAAAGCAGCGGTTTCCCCAAACGTTAGACATTGCAAGCAAACTGCACAAATCGTTTTTGTGTTTCGATGCCTTGTGGTAGCCTTTTTTTCCCCTCCCCGTGCCCAATAAAGTCCATCCTGTCGTACGGTCTGGATTCTGGATGTGCTTTCTTTTTTTAAAAAAAAATGCTCTTATTTCAGAGGGAATGAGAAGGAGATAACTTTCACCCCGTTTCCGGTACCGCTATTTCACTTTTAACTTTTCTGGGGGGAAGGAAAAGGTTTGCAAGATACACACCTCTTGGTTTTTGTGTCTGCTCTTTCGTATGCGACTTAAGAAGAGCAGAGAGCATTGGAAGCTGGTCAGCGGTAGGCCCCCAACATCGAGTTTGGTGCAGGTGACCAATGAACGTAGTTCCCCCGGCAGGGACACTGGCCAAAGTGACAGCGTCTAATGTCTCGGCCTTCCCTGCGGTACATGGCCTTGTCTAAGGAAAACGGTCCGACGGTGACACTCGTTTTGGTAATCCTCATTCTTTGGGATTTCCCTCTCTCTTTGGCCATCTTCAAGCACTTCATTAGTTTGGTGCCACAGCTCGATTGCTGCCAGTTGAAATGCAGGCCTTGGTGCTGAAAAAAGATGTGCCGGATTCCAGGAGGGACGTTGTGAAAAGCATGTGAGACCTGCCGGAGAGAGAGAGAGAGAGAGAGAGAGAAGAGAGAGAGAGAGAGAGGGAGGGAGAGGGAGAGAGAGAGAGAGAGAGGGAGGGAGAGGGAGAGGGAGATAGAGAGGGAGAGGGAGAGGGAGAGAGAGAGAGGGAGAGAGAGATAGAGAGGGAGGGAGGGAGAGAGAGAGGGGGGAGAGAGAGAGAGAGGGAGGGAGAGAGAGAGAGAGAGAGAGCCAAGGTGAGTTGGCTTTGAGACGAACCTCAATGCTGGGTGGGAAATAGGAGATTTCTCTTCTCTTACCTGACGCCATTCATCGTTGTACTCGGAGTCGTATTTGTATTTGTTCTTGGAGTGATACTCTCGGATGACCTTGAAATCCTCGGACAACAGCTTCACCCACAACTCGTAGTGGCTGTTGAAGCTGCTGTAAAACCTATTGTGGGTGGGGGGGGAACAGAGAGACAAGGTTTGACACCCAGCACATCCTTGTCTCAGGATTATTATTATTATTATTATTATTATTATTATTATTATTATTATTATTATTATTATTATTATTATTATTATTATTATTATTATTATTATTATTATTATTATTATTATTATTATTATTATTATTATTATTATATTCACAAAAAATGTAATACACAGCAAACGAGATTTATATGCTGGATTTCGTATCACTATATCACAAGTCGAACACTTCCCAAGCGTCTAGGACTGTGTGATGTATTTTCGTATGATGCGCGCAGATCCAAGTACGGTGGCCTTTGGCAACTGACAGATCGTGATTTTGTCAATGTTTATTGTTTTCAAATGCCGGTTAAGGTCTTTTGGCACAGCACCCAGTGGGCCGATTACCACTGGGACCACCTGTACTGGTTTATGCCAGAGTCGTCGTAATTCGATTTTAAGGTCCTGATATCGGTTAAGTTTTTCTTGTTGTTTTTCATCAATTCGGCTGTCACCTGGTATGGCGACATCAATGATCCACACTTTTTTCTTTTCCACAATCGTGAGGTCTGGCGTATTATGTTCCAAAACATTGTCAGTCTGAATTCGAAAGTCCCAAAGTATTTTGGCATGTTTGCTTTCAACTACTTTCTCAGGTTTATGATCCCACCAGTTCTTTACCACTGGTAGGTGGTAGTTGTGGCACAGGTTCCAATGAAGCATCTGGGATGACCTTAAATAATTACTGAATATTTTTTATTATTATTAATTGTTGTTGTTGTTGTTGTTGTTGTTGTTGTTGTTGTTATTATTATTATTATTATTATTATTATTATTATTATTATTATTATTATTATTATTATTATTCGTTCTTATAGGCCGCCCAACTCCTGCTTATGAATAGAGCAAACTATCTCTTTATCTCTTAAGTGCTGACATCTGCTGTGGGCTCTTAAGGAAGGTGGGGGCTGCTTTCCAAGAGCATATTTCTCCGTCTCTCATCCACGGAAATACAATATTCTGCTTTTTTTTTTTACTATTTCTCAAAATATTTCATCCTCCTAGGAGAGGGGTGGGTGCTAACTTTCTACAGGTTGACTTCTATATATATGAATCTTTAAAAGCATACCAGATCACTAGAGGTTCAAGCAACCCTGCACCTGGGCAAGTAACAGCCAGAGTGGACTTGGGTTATCTTCTAGATCTAGATCTTCTGGATCAAGCAGTTTGTTGCCTTAGGAAGGTAAAGCTTTGCAGAGCTGGCCTTGTGGTCCAGATCTAAGCAGGGAGGCTACCTCAAAGCCCATATGTTTTATACCTCTCAAGACTTAACGTCTGGTTGCATATGTTTCCCGCTCCCCTTATACCAGGAGCGGATGTTCTGGCCCTTACCAGTCCTTCACCACAATTGTGGGTCTCCCATCATCCATCAGCTGATCCCAGTAACCTTCATCCTTCAAGGTGATGAGCTGCGACTTGGTGCAGAGCCTGCCAGAGAAATTAACCACAATTCAGAAACACAATCCTGCACTTCTGGAGGTCGGAGAGCTTCCGAGGCTGGGGTCTTACGAGACTTTGGATACAGAGGGAACTGGGGTCTAATTGGTTGAGACAGGGTCTTTTAAAGTTCCTAAGCACTTGATGAGGAGCAAAAGGCATGGAAGTATTTTCAACCGTAGCATTTTAATGAACTGAAAAAGCAGACCAGCCATTTGGGATAGAGCAGAATTCACGCTGCCTGATTTAAATTAAATGGGATCATCCTCCTTTGGCTCGGAAAAAAAATATTTCTGTTGAATAATTTTAAAATCAAAATTCTGGCTAGACAGAATAAATCCATATTAAAGTGAAACTCCCCTTTGTATCATTTTGAGAGAAGGACGTCTAGCTTGCCTGCAGAATGCCACAAATTCCCACGGTTACTTCCCTTCCCCGTCAATTAAACGTCAGAATAAACGTCACTGTATATCTTCACCCATTGTACGCAGCGAAACATTTTTCAACTTCTTGATAGGGTATCCATTCATCTTTGATATAAATATTCCTCTGAAGGAAGTCCCAGGCCTGCAGCTTTGCCGACTCCTTCTCGAAGACATCTTTAACTCTCCACTGTCCGTTTGAAGGCGTGGCTGTATCCCAGAAGTCTAATCCTTCTGTGAAAAAGCCACAGGAAGTCAAAGGAGAAGCATCACACCCACACCCCACCACTTCACACGTTTATTTCTCTTTAAATCGGACTTTCTTAACGCTGCTGCTTCGTTGAATGAACTGCAGTTTGTTCGAATTTGACCTCAAAACGTTGAGCTTGAGTTTACAAAGCACACAATTTGTGTCCGCCCTTTCTGCTAAGTCGGATCCATATGGAGAAGGGTCAAACAAAGAAGAGTGAACGGTCACAACAGTACAGCAGTTGGGCAGCTTTTGAGGCATTACCGGACAGAATGAATATTAACTTTATTATTTACACAAGGACCTCTTCATATCAGTCCCCAGGGCGATAGAAGACCCCGGTCAAAATGTAGAAGGCCTATCCTCAATGGTAAAAAGGTCTATAATTTATGATTAGCACGGCCACTGCTTTTATTTAAAATTTATTTTTTCCCCAGCCCTACGTGGACCCTAGAGCAGGGGTAGGCAAAGTTGGCTCTTCTATGACTCGTGGACTTCAACTCCCAGAATTTCTGAGCCAATCAGGCTAGCTTAGGAATTCTGGGAGTTGAAGTCCACGAGTCATAGAAGAGCCAACTTTGCCTACCCCTGCCCTAGAGGCTTCGTGCCCACTCAACCGTCAAACTGTAGAAAGAGAGAGAAAAAGAAGGAAAGACATATCAATGGAGATTCTCAGTCCTCCAGGTCATGGTTGTCCCAAAGGTGTTTTTTTTTTCAAGAGGCCACTAGACTTTCTTGTTTTTCTTCGGAGACGTTTGGCTTCTCATCCAAGAAGCTTCTTCAGCTCATCAACTGAATGATGGGGGGTGGAAGGATTGATACTCCTTGCAGACAGCTGGTCATTAGAAGGGGAGGGGGTACGACTTCATCCATCTCCAGTCTACAACTCAGTCATTTCCGGCAGTTCCAAGAAGGCTCCACACCCATTTGCACCACTCGGGTGACCCTGAGGACACAGATAAACCTCCAAGTGGCCTCAACAACTCTAAAACAATGCAAATGACCAGCTGTCTGCAAGGAGTATCAATCCTTCCATTCCTCACCAACCAGTCAGAGCTGAAGAAGCTTCTTGGATGGGAAGCAAAACGTCTTCAAAGAAGAATAAGGAAGTCCAGGTGGCCCCTTGGAAAAAAGCATTTTTGGGAGAAGGAAAGACAGTTACTTGGACTTTTGGCCCACCAGGGTGGCCTTTGGCCTTTTGCTAGAGTAGACCTGTCATCCCCTTGGTCTTTGGAAGCTATCTCAGACCCCAGCATGGTCGTTGCAAACCCCCTTGGGGTTGCAGTTGGACTCACCTTCGCCACAAGGGTTCTTGATTAAGTTCTTCTCCAAGTGGCAGAAAATGTAGAAGGCCTTCGGCATCTTCAAGTCGGCATCCTCCCCTTGGTACTTGTGCTTCCACGGGAAAAGGCCGTCCATGACATCTCGCCACCGCGTACAAACCAGCCGGCAGTTCCGGATCAGCTCGTTGATTGGGAGCAGGCGTAACACCGCCAGCAAAACGTCGTCCGGCAGATCTTGAATGCTTGCCATGTTTTTGCCAAGGAGGACTAGAGACGGATGGACACGGGAGGCGAGGAAACACTTGCGTTGGGCCAGTGGAGAGCAGAACCACACCTAGACATAGGATGGAAACAATCCCAACCAGATAGAGGGTCTTGCAGCTCCTTTTCAGCCCTATCAACAGTTGCCCTCGCTAATTTTTAACGAATAATTAACGAATAATTCACTAATTTCCATCCACTGTTTCTTGTCCTGCCTTCAGGTGTTTTGGAGAAGAGGTTGAACACCAACCTGCCCCCTCCCAACCTCTTCTATGTGGCAGCCCTGAAAGCTGACCTCTTGTCTGCAAAAGAGAGAAAAGCTGTACTAACAGATTAACAAGAGTCGGAAGGGACCTTGCAGGTCATCTAGTCCAACCCCCTGCCCAAGCAGGAGACCCTACATCTTCCTCTACCTAGGATCAAACTCACAACCTCTTGATTGTGAGGCAAGAGCTCGTATCTCTGGGGAGAAACGAGAGGGGTTCTTTCCCCGGACTCTTCACTCTTGGAAGAGCCAAGTTCTGGATTAAGAAGGCCCACCCACTTGTCTTGCCCGGTGGGAGATCGGCTGAGAAAGGCTGGGGAGGGGAGGGGGTTTAATTACCTGGCTTGCAAGGAAGAGGCAGGAAAGGAACTCGTGCCCCCTCCCCCGGGGAAGGAAAAAGCTGCTGCCTCCGTCGCAATCAGCAACAGGGTGTCGCAACTAAAGTATAACTTTGCAAAGATGCGGAGGAGAGGAAGGAAGGCGTTTCCCTGCTTTGCTGTGTAAGAGGCTGGATGGGTGGGATGGGGGTGGGGTGGGGAGCAGTAGGGGCGTGCCTGAGCCCTGTCAGGCGAGGCTCCTGCTCGCTCAGTGACGCATGCCAGCCGTCTCCCATCCTGGTCCAAAAGCTTCCCGGATGCTGTGGAAATTTACTAGGCGGTGACCGCCACTTGCTCCCGATGGGGCATCATTCCAGATGTTTAACGTCTCAGCTGGTGAGCAGCGCCAGATCATAAAGTGGAAAGTGTCCATGAGAGAGAGAGAGAGAGAGAGAGAGAGAGAGAGAGAGAAGAGGAGGAGGAGGAGGAGGAGAAGAAGAAGAGAAAGGAGGAGGAAGAGGGAGAGAGAAGAGAGAGAGAGAGAGAGAGAGAGAGAGAGAGAGAGAGAGAGAGAGGGAAGAAGGGAGCGTCCCTTGGCATCCTCTTCCCTCCCTCCGTGTCTCTGTCTCTGTCTCTCTGTCTCTCTCTCTCTCTCCACTTTATGATCTTGATCCCCTCTTGCGGCCACGCCAGGGGGATGAGAATGGGGCAGGGGAACCTAGAAGATAGTTCAAACCCACCCACCCCACCCCCCTCACCAGCTTTGTCCTAACCAGCTGTGAAAAGAGAAGAGTGGCTGTGGAGCATGGGCGGAGGGCAGGCAGCAGCTGGATGTAGCTCTCTCGCTCCACATCTGTATGATCATCTGGCCGCCAGCTTCTCCCTCTCCCCCACTTCCCGCCCCCCTTGCCAGTCAATATGGGGTTATCAATGGGGGGTGGGTGGGAAAGGTTGCAGTGCTGATTCAAGGGGGTCACTGTTGGCATAAATTAAGCTGAGTGCCCCCCCCTTTGGTGGCTTTAAGACACCCCTTCCCTCTGGGCTCCCCACCCCCCCAAAAAATCTGGGGGTGTTTTACCTGGCTGGAGTTCAGCAAGAAAAGGAAGAAAAATTTCCCCCAAGGGTTGGTAATCAGCCAGCCCTGCTCCCTGACTGTTTTTCGGGTATCTATAAACTTCCTGGATGCTTTCCAAACCCAGAAAACTACAGTTCCCATCATTCCCAGCATGGTTTCACCCTCTCCTAAACAGATACCCGAACAGCACAGTATAATATTGCGTACTCGTGTATTGTTGCGGTTGAAGCTGAAGTAATCATTGACAGGAAGGACATTTTGGTATATGATTTTATGAACTACATTTAGATCAGATCGAAGGCGACGTAGTTCTAAATTGTCTAATCCCAATATTTCAAGTCTGGTGGAATAAAGTATCTTATTGCGAGCAGAGGAGTGGAGGACTCTTCTTGTGAAATATTTCTGGACTCTCTCAATTGTATTAATGTCTGATATGCAGTGCGGGTTCCAGACAGGTGAGCTGTATTCGAGAATTGGTCTGACAAATGTTTTGCATGCTCTGTTTAGCAGGGATTATTGCCAGAGAAGAAGCTACGCAAGATTAGATTAACAACTCTTAGTGCCTTCTTGGCAATGTTGTTACAGTGGGCTCTGGCACTGTCATTAGATATGAGTACTCCAAGGTCTTTGACAGAGTTCAAATGTTTGACAGACACTTCCCTGCGCAAAGGTAGAAAGATGCAAAAAAAAAAAAAAACCCAATAGAAAGCATTGGAGATGTTGGTACCCACAAGCCAGTTCTCTGACAGTGGTCTGTCTGGCCAGGGAGGAGGAGGAGGAGGAGGAGGAGGAGGGAATTCCTGATTCATTTGCATAGAATGACGCAGGTTGCTTGATGTCATGTGGACCCTCGACACAACAGTGGAGCTGTTTGTGTGATTCCTGGATGTTGACGCCCTCTGGAGAACTCAAGAGCTAACAAGCCACTTGGATGGACTTTGGATTTATTTTGCGTTTTGAACTCTTAATACGGACGGCTTTTGGTTTTTCCATGAATTTATAAATAGACTTCTATGCACAGCTGCAATGAAGGGGCATGCATAAGCGCACCAGCGTGCCTACCGTCCCTGTCCTAATGCTCCCTTCTATTAGTACCCATCTTATGTATATAAACAATGTTACATCTATGTATATCACCAATACGTACTTTACAAAAACAAATAAATAAAATAAATAAATAAGGGAATGAGCTTCTAAATAGCAGCCTCCAAGAGGAAAAGAGACCCTCTGCTTCGAAGTTTTAAGAAGCTTTAGCCACTTTCCTTGAGCATTGAAACTTGGTTTGCAAGCTAGCGTTCTTTCAAACCTATGCAGAATGCTATCTTCCCTTGAAAATAAAGCTGAGCATGCTTCAAGGGTGGGATTCACATTTTTTTAACTACTGGTTCTGTGGGCGTGGCTTGGTGGGCGTGGCGTAGCTTGGTGGGCGTGGCGTAGCTTGGTGGCCGTGGCAGGGGAAGAATACTGTAAAATCCCCATTTCCTCCCGATCAGCTGGGACTCAGGAGGCAGAGAATAGATAACACATGTTCAGTCCTGCACATTGGCAATAAAAATCAGAATATCAAATACAAGCTGGACGGAAACGATCTAAAAGATGACCCACACTCTGTCAAGGGCCTTGGTGTACTCATTTCAAAAGATCTAAGCCCCAGAGCTCACTGTAACAACATTGCTAAAAAGGCATTAAGAGTTGTCAACCTTATTTTACGAAGTTTTCTCTCTGGTAACGTTATACTTCTAACTAAAGCATACAAAACCTTTGCCAAACCTATCCGTGAATACTGCTCACCTGCCTGGAACCCACACTGCATTTCGGACATTAATACATTAGAGAGGGTCCAGAGGTATTTTACAAGAAGAGTACTCAACTCCTCTGCTCGCAATACAATTCGTTATTCCAGTAGACTTGAAATTTTAGGCCTGGATAACCTTGAACTACGCCGTCTACGTTCCGACCTAAGCTTAGTACACAAGATCATCTACCTTAAAGTCCTACCTGTTAACGACTACTTTAATTTCAACCGCAATAACACTAGGCGGGCTATCAATAGATACAAACTTAATGTATTCCTCTCTAATCTTGATTGCAGAAAATACGACTTCTGCAATAGAGTAGTAAATATCTGAAACACTTTACCTGATCCTGTTGTTAGTTTCTCTAAACCCCATATCTTTTACCTTAAACTGTCTACCGTGGACCTTACACGTTTCTTAAGAGCTCCCTAAGGGGGCGTGCATAAGCGCACCAACATGCCTACTGTCCCTGTCCTACTGTACCCATTTGTATGTACTCATTTATGTGTTTATGGCTATGTTTTACTTGTTTATATCCATTTATTTGTGCCATTTTTTCATGTGTCCTATTTCCTTGCACTTGTTGATAAATAAATAATAGATAGATAGATAGATAGATAGATAGATAGATAGATAGATAGATAGATAGATAGATAGATATAGAGATATAGAGATAGATAGATAGATAGATAGATAGATAGATAGATAGATAGATAGATAGATAGATAGATAGATAGATAGATAGATAGATAGATAGATAGATAGATGGGGGCAGAGCCAGTCAGAGGTGGTATTTACCAGTTCTCCAAACTACTCAAAATTTCTGCTACCGGTTCTCCAGAACTGGTCAGAACCTGCTGAAACCCACCTCTGGCTTGCTTGCTAGGAATTAAAATTTAGATCTTATTTGTGGCATAGCTTCCAGCCCTTAGAGGATGCACCTACAGTTAACAGGTTGTCCTCGACTTGCGACCACAATTGACCCCAAATTTTCTGTGGCTAAGTGAGTTTTGCCCCGTTTTACGCTTACTTGCCACCGTTGTTAAGTGAACCATCACAGTTAATAAGTTAGTAACCCGGTTGTTAAGTGAAATCTGGCTTCCCCACTGATTTTGCTCATCAAAAGGTTGCAAAGGGGATCGCATGACCTTGGGACACAGCAACGGTCGTAAGTATGAATCAGTTGCCAAGCATCTGACTTTTGATCACACATGATCGTGGGGATGCTACAAAGGTTGTAAGTAGGAAAAATTGTCATTTTTTTCAATGCCGTTGTGACTTTCAACAGTCACTAAATGAACCGTTGTAAGTCGAAGACTACCTGACGATTAGACAGTAGGCTAAAGTTCATGAGCTCTGAAAATGTCTGTCTGTCTTCGAGAAAGGGATCTAAATTACTTCCTTCTGTGGCCGATAGTTGAGTCAACTTTTAACTTTCCTCTTTTGATAAAGCCTCAAAGTGCAACTCAAGTGTTTTAGTCACAGACCGATAAGGCACACAAATGAACAGTGTATGTCTTACAGAGTTCCTGATTTATCCAAATATTGCCATTTTTTCACCTAGAAAAAGGAGTGTTTTTTTCTTTAATTTTATACCCATTTTCAACGGATTTCAAAGAAGGCATTCAAAGCAGCCTGGAGCACAGTTTAAATAAATAAATAAATCCCAAGTGACTTTATTTTATTTTTACAAAAATAATTCAAAAGCATCAGATGACAACAAGAGACACGAGACATTTACAAAGAGTTTTCAACCATGGAAAAACAGAATTAGAAGCGAGCCTGAGCAGACATTCCCGGCAAAGAAAAAATGTTTTATTTCCACATTTTTTTAATAACCAGGTTTAACTACATCCTATACTCCACAAGAGAGGATCAACCCTTCCTTAGACTTGTTCAGACAACTAAAATAACCTTTGACAATTTGGGCTGGAACTTCAGAGGTCTTACTTTTTAATATATTTCGGATCAAAAACCGCCTCTGAATTTGCCTAAAAGAAACAGTGTGGGAGAAAGCAAAGTATAAATAGTGAGTATCGATAATTAGCAAGTCGCAATCGAGGCATTTAACACATTTTTTAAAAAAAAAATCAAGCTTCCCTGTTGCCTGCGTGTGTTTTGGCTTCATATTTGTTCTCGCGTGTCCCAACGCTGCTTGTGAAATGTGTTTGGTCACAAAATATGCGTGGATGCAAAAGAGGCTTTCATACTGTTAAAAGCCCGAACTTTTAACAGGAAACTTTAACATGGAAATTGCCTCCAATAATCCGTTCCACTTGCTATTCCCCCCCCTTCCCCGTGATCTGAAAATATTGCCATTGTCCCGTAAAATGATCAGCAGCATTTATGGTTGGTGTGTGTGTGTGCAAGTGTAAACATACAGCTTCGGAAAATACTTAAAGCAGAGAAAATTCCTTCCTTCTGAAACGGTATCAAAGCAAAATAAAAGGGCTAAATAAAGAGCCCTGGGCTAGCCTGCCCCCATCATCATACTAAATCAACTGCAATACTACTGTTGGTTACTTTCACTGCAGACCGCCAGCCCACTCTGTGTTCAAAATCCACATGGCGCACTCCAGACGGATAATTTTCAAAGATGTACAAAACCTACATAGGAGAGAAACACACACGAACAAGTTTTGTCTATAGAAGAAGGGAGAATAGGAGGGGGTGTGTGGAATTGCTGTAAAATGCAAAATCTACGTTTTGTTTCCAGGGATTTACTTTAATACCCAGAACGTAGAGTGGGAAGGGACCTCGGAGGTCATCTAGCCCAGGGATCTATTGGGCACCAGGGATCGGTTCCGTGGGGTGAGGTTTTTTTCCGCGGACCAGAGGGTGGGGCGGTTTTGCATGGTGCCTACATACCATGGATGGGGTTTGGGTTGTTTGCACGTCCCAGTTTCTGGCATGTTGGGGTCCAGTGCCGGTCCACGGACCAGGGAGTTGGTCGAGCACGAGAGTCTATACAGGTAGTCCTTGACATACAACAGTTACTGTATTTTTCGGAGTATAAGACGCACCTTTTTCCCCCCTAAAAGAGGCTGAAAATTTGGGTGCGTCTTATACTCTGAATGTAGCTTTTTCGAAGCTTTGTTTTCCAGCCCTAACGAGGTCCTAAGGATCTTATTTATTATTATTAATTTTATTTTGTGAGATTTATATACCGCCTCACAGTGCAAGCATTCTCTAAGCGGTTTACACCAGTAAGCAATGTATATTTATATTGCCCCCAACAATCTGGGTCCTCATTTTACCTACCTGGGAAGGATGGAAGGCTGAGTCAACCTTGAGCCGGTGAGATTTGAACCGCCGACCTGCGGATCAGTGTCAGCTTAAAGTGGCCTGCAGTACCTGCCTCTAACCGCTGCGCCACCTCGGCTCTTCCCGGCTCTTCCCAGCTTGCAGCAGGCTTTTTTATTGCTACTCTCTCCGAAGGAGGTTTTTTTCCAGCCCTAAGTCTTTGCAGGCTTTTTTTCATTGCTACTCCCTCCGAAAAAGGTTTTCTTAAGTCCTAACCAGGGGATAAAATAATGTGCTGAAGCTGACCAGACTAAGGACGCTAGCCAGATGAATACCTGGTAGGCAGATTTCCCCCCCTATTTTCCTCCCCCAAAACTAAGGTGCGTCTTATACTCCGAAAAATACGGTAATTTAGGGACTGTTCAAAGTTATAATGGCACTGGAAAAAATGACTTATGACCATTTTTCACACTTACGACCATTGCAGCACACCCATGGTCACATGGATGCTTGGCAACAGATTCATATTTATGACAGTTGCAGAGTCCTGGGGGTCACGTGATCCGCTTTTGCGACCTTTTGACAAACAAAGCCAATGGGGGAGCCCGATTCACTTAACTGGGTTACCAACTTACCCACTGCAGTGGTTCACTTAACAGCAGTGGCAAGAACAGTCGTAAAATGGGGCAAAGCTCACTTAACAATATGTTTCACTTAGCAACATAAATGCTGGGCTCGGTGGTGGTCGTACATCGAGGACTACCTGTACCACTTCAAAGGGATGTCCATGTTTTGTTTTACCTCCCGCCATTCTTCCACAGTCGGCGCTCGCTCTCGGACTTCAAACATCTTGCAGTAATTTTGGAGGACTTCGCCATCGGCAGAGAGCAGCTTCACCGTCAGCTGGTAGTGGGAATTGTCCACATTAAAATACCTGTTTTTTTTACAGAGGAGAAAAAAACGGGAGAGAAAACAGCACTCATCAGCTGGCTGTTTTCAAAGGCCATTTTGGGCCTGAAATAATGGAGAGAGTATTGAAGGAGGCAACATAAAACCATCCCTTTGGACAGCCTAATGTTGGAAGGTTAAAAAAAAACAAAAATAATCCTTCCAGCCTAACTTACATCCTCTAAATCAGAGGTCTCCAACCTTGGCCACTTGAAGACTTTATTTTTTATTTTATTTATTTTTGTCAAGTACGTGTTGGTAATATACATAGATATAACATTGTTTATACACATAAGATGGGTACTGATAAGAGGGAGCATTAGGACAGGGACGGTAGGCACGCTAGTGCACTTATGCACGCCCCTTACTGACCTCTTAGGAATCGGGTGAGGTCAACAGTGGACAGTCTAAGGGTAAAGTTTTGGGTGTTTGGTGACGAAACCACAGAGTCAGGTAGTGAGTTCCAGGCATTTACCACTCTGTTGCTAAAGTCGTATTTTCTACAGTCAAGTTTGGAGTGGTTCACATTGAGTTTGTATCTGTTGTGTGCTCATGTATTGTTGTGGTTGAAGCCGAAGTAGTCGTTGACAGGAAGGACTTTGTAGCGGATAATTTTATGAGCTATGCTTAGGTCGTGCTGAAGGGGACGTAGTTCTAAGCTTTCTAAGCCCAGGATTTCAAGTCTGGTTGCGTAAGGTATTCTGTTGCGAGTAGAGGAGTGGAGGGCTCTTCTCGTAAAGTATCTCTGGACACTTTCTAATGTATTTATGTCCGATATGCGGTGTGGGTTCCAGACAGATGAGCTGTATTCAAGGATTGGTCTGGCGAATGTTTTGTATGCTCTGGTTAGTAGTGTGATATTACCGGAGAAGAAGCTACGTAAGATTAGGTTAACAGTTCTTGAAGCCTTTTTGGCGATGTTGTTGCAGTGGGCTTTGGCACTGTGGACTTCAACTCCCAGAATTCCCCAGCCAGCCAGCCATGTCCACAAGTCTTCAAGTGGCCAAGGTTGGAGACCTCTGATTTAGAATGATAAAACGGTCCATCTCATTTTAACCAGCTGTCTTGCTCTCTAGAGTTTTGGGCATGAAGAACCCAAAGCCTATTTGGCATGCATTAAGGACTAGAAACTTGATTCCCACCCCCCTAAATACAACATTTAGGGAAACAGAGTTCTCAAGAGAATATTTGGTGCATTTTGAAGAAAGGGAACCCATTCATCATTGTACAATTTGCGTCCACTTCATTTTTATTTATTTTTGCTGTCTACAGAAGGGGTCTCCAACCTTGGCTACTTTAAGCCTGGCGGACTTCGACTCCCAGAATTCCCCAGCCAGCTTTTGCAAAAGCTGTCTGGGGAATTCTGGGAGTTGAAGTCCGCCAGGCTTAAAGTTGCCAAGGTTGGAGACCCCTGGTCTACAGTACTCACCAATCCTTCACCGTGATTTGGGGCTTCATTTCATCCATTACCCAGTTCTGGATCCCTTTGTCCTTCAAGGTAACCCGTTGTTTCTTCTTCACAAAAAACCTAAACCGAGGTAGAAATGCAGAAAGGCCATCCTCATCTAGGGGAAGGCAATGAAGCTGGAGAGGGTTAGAAGCTAGAAGCTCCTGCGCAAAATCCACCTTCAGCAGACATATACAGATGGTCCTCCATTTACAACCGCTCACTTAGTGACAGCTCGAAGTTGCGACACTGCAAAAAGTGACCTGTGACCATTGTAGCCTCACCATGGTCACATAATTTACATTCAGATGCTTGACAACTGACTCACATTTATGACCGTTGCAGCGTCCTGGGGTCATGCGCTCTCGCTTTTGCGACCTTCCGACAATGGGGAAGCCAGGTTCACTTAACAACCATGTTACTAATTTTGACAACTGCAGTGATACACCGAACCAATGTATGGCAAGAAAAGTTGTAAAATGGCGCAAAACTTACTTAACAACACTCTCACTTAGCGACCGAAATTTTGGGCTCAATTGCGGTCGTAAGTCAAGGACTACCTGGACAGTCTCAGACTCTTTGCACAGGCCTGGTTTGGACTTGGGGGAGATCACTCCTTACCAAACCTGGGGATCATGCAAAACTTCCCAATTCCTTCTTTGATAACAGAGGTTTGATAACCTCTGTTATCAAATCTATATATATAAAAGCGAAATCTCCAGAACCGTAAAGCATACAAACTTGAAACTTGGCATGTATGTTCCTCTTGGCTTCTAGGTGCTCGCTGAGAAAGGATTTTTCGAAACGACCATCAGAGCATTAGCATGTATTCGTATATTATTATTAAAATGCTCTGATGCTAATTAGTTAGACGTTCTACTCCCCCTCCCAACCTGAAAATAACTCTGGAGAGAACTGGATAGGATAGGGGAGGCTTCTGTGGGGCAAGGCTGAGGGAGAGAAGGGGAGAGGGAGAGGCTGATCGTAACTACTCTTTAATTTTCAAGCTGTAAGTGTCGATTTATCAAGCCCGATCACATAGTTTCGTAGCGGAGCATGGGTATTCAGCTAGTTTAAAATACCTCAGACCGCCATCTTGGTGCCATGTTGGTACGAAGCACGTCCAAACGGTGTCTGGAAGAGGAGATTTGTGTTTTTTTTTAAACATCTTGGGGAAATGTCTCTTGAACCCTCGAGGGATATCCTCAGGCATCCAGTCTGCCATCCAGTCTGTGGGATGCAGTTCCCAGTATCTCAGTCCCGCTGCAGGAAAGAAGGGGCGGGGAGGCAAATTAACAAGATATGACCGGGTGTTGGAATTAGAATAGAATAGAATAACAGAGTTGGAAGGGACCTTGGAGGTCTTCTAGTCCAACCCCCGGCTTTGGCAGGAAATCCTATTGGTCCACCCGGTTTGCCAGTTCTCATCTGGATCTCTCTGCTTTCTCTCTCATGGCTTCCTTTGCTAGACTGCGTGCTGAAAGCTAGCTTCTCAGGGGAAACCCTCCCATCCTCACCTGCCTTCTTGCACACAAAGCAGTGCGCGTTCCCTGTTCCTAAAGGGCCGTGCTCCTGCATGTATCAGTTAACCGCATGGATGTTTTTGTGGGTGGGTGGGTGGGTGGGCTCAGTCTTCCAGAAAGACTCCAGGAATCGTTAGGAGCCTTTCCACCAAGGACAAACCTCTCCCGCAAACGTTCCTCAGGAGATTCCTCTTGCTCAGGCCGAAGAAAAACACCCTCCAGTCCGGAAGGCCGCCCTGCAGCTGCTCCAGGCGGAAGCCGAGTCGCTCGCATTTCCTCTTCCAGACCACGGGAAGGTCCACTAGGTAACGCCACCGTTTGCAGACCAGCCGGCAGCTGTGGATCAGGTCCCGCTTGGGAACCCTGGACAGGACGTCCAGCAAAGCGTCCTCCGGCAGGTCCTGCAGGCTCAGTTCCTTCCTCTGGAGAGAACTGAGCGTTTGACAAACATAATAATAATAATAATAATAATAATAATAATAATAATAATAATAATAATAATAATAATAATAATAATAATAATAATAATAACAACAACAACAATAACAACAACAACAACAACAACAACAACAACAGAGTTGGAAGGGACCTTGGAGGTCTTCTAGTCCAACCCCCTGCTTAGGCAGGAAGCCCTACACCACTTCAGACAAATGGTTGTCCAATCTCTTCTTTACAACTTAAAAACCTCCAGTGTTGGAGCATTCACAACTTCTGGAGGCAAGCTGTTCCACTGATAAAGTTCTAACTGTCAGGAAATTTCTCCTTAGTTCTAAGTTGCTTCTCTCCTTGTTTAGTTTCCACCCATTGCTTCTTGTTCCTGCCTTCAGGTGCTTTGGAGAATAGCCTGACCCCCTCTTCTTTGTGGCAACCCCTGAGATATTGGAACGCTGCTATCATGTCTCCCCTAGTCCTTCTTTTCATTAAACTAGAACCAGGGGTAGGCAAAGTTGGTTCTTCTATGATTTGTGGACTTCAACTCCCAGAATTTTTGAGCCAATCATGCTAGCTCAGGAATTCTGGGAGTTGAAGTCCACGAGTCATAGAAGAGCCAACTTTGCCTACCCCTGAACTAGACATACCCAGTTCCTGCAACCGTTCTTCATATGTTTTAGCCTCCAGGCCCCTAATCATCTTTGTTGCTCTTCTCTGCACTCTTTCTAGAGTCTCGGCATCCTTTTTCGTCCATGAGGACTAGCACCTCCAAATCCCAAGGACACAGAACTTGTTGCAACAAGAAGTGGGCAAACAAAAAAAAAAGCCAAAAGCTACACGGTACTATAGGAAGTGAGCAAAAAAGCCATCTGGCTCCTAAAGCTACCCGGTGCAACTCTGGACATGCTCAGAGACACTCTTGCTCATGCCAGGAGCTTTGGGAAGGAGGGGCATTTGGCCCGGCTGCCTCCCACCCTGCGGTGCTTTTAAGGATTCCCCGATTGCTTGCATGTGCTGCGGCGGCGAGGGGGGGGCAGGAGGGACGAGACCCCCGGGCTTCTCCGCTTGGCCTCTCTTCCTTTCAGGCTGGGCTGCTCTCCCCCCACCCCACCTGCTGCTTCCTAACTTCGGGGTTTACCTGGCCCAGGAAGGCGGGGGCGGGCGGCGGCGGGGGCAGCAACAGCAGGCGGCGGCGACCAGGGGGGACATGGGTGGGTCGGTGGAGGAAATGGGTCTCTTCGCCGTAATATCAGGCAGCCCAGCTGATCATGTCAGGATGGGCGTGGCTGGTGGAGGGCGTGGCCGGCGAAGGGGCGTGGCCGGTAGGCAGCCAGGAAGGCGGGTCCGATTGCAGGCTGAGCTCCGCAATGAAGAATCGGGACTGGGGTGGGTGGGAAAGTCGGAGGCCCCTCTCTTCTCCCCATATAGTACTCTGGAGGGGTGCACCCCAGCTGGTTGGACTCCAGCTCCCATCATCCCCCGCCGGCCCAGTCTTTCCGCATAGAACAGGGGTCCCCAAACTTGGCAACTTTAAGACTTTGTGGACTTCAATTCCCAGAATTCTCCAGCCAGCTACGCTGACTGGAGAATTCTGGGAGTTGAAGTCCACATGTCTTAAAGTTGACAAGTTTGAAGACTTCTGACATAGAAAGTAGCCAGGACTTGGTGGGCGGCGAAGCCCTCTCCCTGGCGGGGGTGGGGGTGGGGAAGAAAGGCGATTGCCCCCGATCCTCTTTTGCAAAGCTACTAAGCGCAGGGAGGGGGCTTGGTTTGCCGAGCCTCTGACCATGTGCAGAGTGCCAGAGAGCTGCAAAAATCGGGATTTACGCGTTTCGGGTGGGTGGGTGGGGGTAAGGGACGTTTTCTGACTTTGATTCCCGCTCAAGGCAATGACGTTTGGATGGCGGGTCACCACTTGGGAAGGGGGGGAGATATTGTTGAAAGTTCGGGTCGGTGCCAATCTTGTTGGTTTGGACAATCGGCTCTGACAGTTTTGCAAGAGGGTTGCGACGAAAGGTTGGTTTTGGCGTTTGGAGGGAGGTCAGATAACAGAGAAACAGAGTTGGAAGGGATCTTGCAGGTCATCTAGTCCAACCCCCTGCCCAAGCAGGAGACTCTACCTAGGATCGAACTCACAACGATCTCCTGATTGTGAGGCAAGAGCTCGACCTCTAGGCCAACAGCAGCTGTCTGTCTGCTATATGTTTGTTTATTTTTATTTATTTGTCAAGCATATATAAGATTACAGAAAAAGTATAAGCATGATTGTGAATGCATAAAATGAATAAACATGGTTATGAATACATGAAATGGATACGAATAAAAGGGAATATTAGGACAGGGACGTTTGGCACGTTGGTGCGCTTATGCACGCCCCTTACCTGTGAACCTAGTTTAAATTAAAAATGAACTCATGTTAAGCAGCTAAAGATAATCCAGTATAAACGGGGATTACACTCAATTGCACAAAGTTTGTTTTTGTTTTGTTTTTGAGCCTCGGGGGTTTCCTTCTCTCCCGCCTTCGCAGCAAATCAGCCAATCGGCTTCTTCGAACCGAGCAGATAGGCACGGCGTTAGCCAATAACAACGGCAAGCACTTGATCCTTGGCCCCGCCTTTGCCAATCTCTTTCTCGTCCTTTGCCATTCCTGTCCCGCCCACAAAAAGGCGGGGCTCTCCGATATTAATAGGCGAGAGATGAGAGTTTTGCCCGCCTCCCTCCCTCTTGAAAAGGCAACCTTAGATTGCGCATGTGCAAGTAGCTAGCGGCCCGTGTGACCCATCTCTATGGTTAACGTACGTTGCTGAAAAGTTTCCCCTGTTAGAATCCAACGTCTCGCGGGAGTGAAGGTCACCGAGGCTCCCCTCTACCGTAATATCCAGAATAGGCGCGCATGTATTTTTGTTTTTATTTAAACCCTTCATAGACGTCAAAGGAAATAAGGATTGTCGGCCATTTAGTTCCAGTGGTGACTTATTGACCCTCGCTACCGTATTTCATAGAATAGACGCGGCCGTGCTTTGTGTCCCCCTCCCTCCCCGCTTTGTAAATGCATTTTATTTTTTCCCTAATTCGGTGCTAGGCTTCTTCTGTGGCATTTTTTTTTGGGGGGGGGGTGTCCGACTTTTGTTTTATTCCGGTGTTCGGGGGAGGATGAAGCGCGTTGCCCTTGAGGAGAGGCGGAGCTGCGGGGTCCGGGTTCCGGCCTGGAGCCTTTGGGAGGCCCACGGCCCTCCCTCGCGGAGGCGGCAGAGAGAAGCTTCCCGGGCAAAGAGCTGCGCCGTTCCCGCCAGGTGAGTCCTGAGGAGACGCTCCCGGCCTCGCACCCCGAGCCCCATGCTCCACGGCCGGCCTGGGCCGCGGGGAGCGCCTCGGAGGGGGAAACGGGGCGGGCCTTCCAGCTGTCATCCCAGCCCGCCCTTCTCAGGGGGGGCTCCTGGGACCCCCAGGCCGCGCCTTTTGGGCCTTGGAGTCCCTCAGGGTTTCTGAGGGCCAGTAATTCGCCACTGAGGCCCCGTGGGGGGGGAGGGGGGATGACAAAACTTGTTTTAAATGCTTTCCCTTGGAGGGGGGGGGTTATACAGGTAGAGGTGTATATATATATATATATATATATATATATATATATATATATATATATATATATATATATATATATATATATATATATATATATATATATATATATATATATATATATATATATATATATATATATATATATATAACAGATATAACAGATATAACAGAGTTGAAAGGGACCTTGCAGGTCATCTAGTCCAACCCCCTGCCCAAGCAGGAAGACCCTACATCTGCCTCTACCTAGGATCGAACTCACAACCTCCTGATTGTGAGGCAAGAACTCCACCTCTAGGCCACAGCAGCTGGGATTATGACCACAATTGAGCCCAACTTTTTAAAATATATATATATGTTTTATTAATACATTTTTAAAATACACATTAAAAAATTCCATATCTATCTGAACAACGTGCTGTGTGTACTCTGTACCCAGAGCCCAACCTTTGGGTTGCTAAGGGAAACATGTCTTCGGTGAATTTTGTCGCATTTTTCTTTTTAAATATTTTTTTTTATTATTTTCCGTCCCGTTTTAACAACCTTTCTTGCCACGGTTGTTAAGTGAATCCTTGCAATTGTTACGTGAGTTTAAGCCGTTGTTAAAGGGAATCTGGCTTCCCCATTGCTTTTCAGAAAGTCACAAAAAAGGGGGATCGCGTGACTCTGGGACGTTGCAAACCGTCGTAAGTACGAGTCAGTTGCCAAGCATCTGAATCTTGAATGTGCAACCATGAGGAAGCTGCAATGGTTGTAAGGGTGAAAAAATGCTCCTAAGTCACTTTTTTCCCCGTCCCGTTGTAACTTTGAATGGTCGCTAAATGAACTGCGTTGTAAGTCGCGGACTAGCTGTAGTCCTCAACTTCCCAACCGCAATTGAGGCCCAGAATTTAGGCTGCTAAGTGAGAGGTTTCTTAAGTGAGTTTTGCCCCAGTTTGCTTGCCACAGTTGTTAAGTGAGTCACTGCAGTTGGTAAATTAGTAACACTGTTGTTAAGTGAAATGGGTTTCCCCATTGATTTTGCTTGTCAGACGGTCGCAAAAAGGGGATCGTGTGACCCCAGGTCATAAATATGAACCAGTTGCCAAGCGTCTGAATTTTGATCATGTGACCACGGGGATGCATCATGATCCTAACACTCAAAAGTCACTTTTTCCATTGATGATGTAACTTTGAATGGTCACTAAATGAACTGCTGTATGTCAAGGACTACCTATATTTGCTTTAAGAAACCAGACAATTCCTGAAGTACAACTGACTCAGTATTTCCTCTGCATCCCCTTTTATTCATATACATTTCATGTATTAATAAGCATGTTTATACCTATATCAGTTATCTAATACATGCTTGACAAATTAAATTAAATTAAATAAAACAAACAAACAAACAAACAAACAAACAAATAAAAAGTTGGCCATTTTATTTCATGAGGTACCCCTTCCATCCACAAACACACACTTTGGTATGTAGGGTTTTTTTTACAGGTGGATTTTTTTACACCACTTTTTTAAACATTTTACCTTTTGTTAGAGGTTTATTTATAATTTAAATAGCACAAAGAATAAAACCATTAAAACAAGAGCATGGTAAAGCAACAAATTGATCTAAAACTTGGAAATATTATTGTTGGGTATTTTACCAGAACAGTACAATAAAGAAAATACATATTTAATTCTACATGTGCTAACAGCAGCGAGAATTGTATTTGCACAACAGTGGAAAAATGAAGAGATCCCTACAGATGAAAGTGTAATAAAATAAAAAAATCAGAATGCGCAGAGATGGATAGATTAACACTCAAAATAAAGGAGAAGGAAGAAACAGAATTCTTTTTAACCTGGGACTTATTCTTCCAATAGTTAGTTAATAGAAACAGAAGTTAGAAACTTAAAAGCTTAAGAGAATGATTAACTATACAGTGAAGGTTACTAGTATGGACAAGCAAATATTATTACTATGTGATTATTATCAGTGATATGAATATTATTACAGTATTACTATTATTACCTTTCAAAACCAACTGTATTCAGACCACACACTGTTCATGTAGATATTGAGTTTTTATGTTTACTAAAGGAAAATGTATAAATAAAACATAATAACTAACTAACAAACAAACCCTGCATGCCAGCAGAGGTGAGGGGGGAAAAAAACCCGATCTGCCTTCTTAAGTGGGAGGGTGCTTTAATTGCAACTCAGGCAGCCTCAGATGACACTGGGAATTAGTCCATCCAGTTGGGATCCTTCATGTCTTGCCACTAATCTATCCGGTTATGCCTCACTGTTTCTCCCAGATTTCGAGTTGTCGTGATTACGTGATCCAGTTGTACGACTAGAAAATGTCTGGCTTCTGATACAGAACCTGTTGGTCGGCATAATCCAGGGCTGCTAATTTCAACTGAGTTTTTTTTCCCCCCACGCCTCTGCAATTCCGGATAAAACGTCTGATTTGCGCAGAATAGATTCCCAGCCCCTCCAGGTAAGGCTGCTAAGGGCTCCGGTTTGGGTTTGTTGGCCTTCTGCAAAGCCGTTAAGACCTGGCTCTTCCGGCAGGCGTGGGGATAGGGACCAGCTAGAATGTATTAAAGTGGTCACCCCTTGTATGACTGATAGAATTGTTTTTTAATTTTTATATGCATTTTAATTTTTTTAATCTGACTTTTACTGATTGTTCAATTTTTCTGTTGTAAGCCGCCCCAGAGTCCCTTTGGGAGTTGGGCGGCATATAAATTTGAACAATAAATAAAATAAATAAACACATTTGGGAGCTCTGCTTCTGGTTTGAAAGACTGCAGTAGTGGCCTCGGGATGCTTTGATTTCCAACTCCCATCCTCCCAGCCAGCAATGGCCAAAGGTGAAAGAGGGATGAAGTTGTCCCCAGCAGTTGGAGAACGTCAGCTTACCTGTCTCTGCGCCAAACGATTTGGTAGAAGGGTGTTTTTTTTTTTAAAAAAAGGGAAACTTGTACTTTTTATATGGCTTGATCTTTGTTTAAAAGCTTTTTTGCTCAGGAAATTCTTTGTACTGGACCAAGTTGCTTGAGTTTCAACAGGAAAAAAATTGATTGATAGCCTTCCTGTTGCTATGGAATTACCCCACTCCTCCCCAGTAGCTGTGCTGAGTGGCTGCTGGGAATTGTAGTCCTACCGCTTCTGGAGATCCCTTATTACATGATTCCCCCCCCCCCCCCATTTTTCCCCCCTCCATCCACTTGGAATTCTCGGAGCAGGCAGGAGCCATGCAGCAGCCTCGCCTCGCCCACTTTTGAGAGCAGCATTAATGGGGGAAAGAGACTGCTACGCCCTTGAGTTGACTTTCTCGGCCTGAAACAAAGTAGTAAAGGCTTTATGGGCATGAGCGAGACTTCATGGGGGAGCCCATTTTGGGGTCATCTCTTAAAGGGGGTGAAATCAGACTTCTAAATGAACAAGGCAGCTACTTCCTTCCACTGAGGTTTAATGAAGGAAACAATTCTCTCTCTCTCTCTCTCTCCCTCCCTCCCTCTCTTTCTCTTTTTTCTCATTCTGTCTCACTTTCTCTCTCTCTTTCTCTCTCTCTCCCATCCCTCCTTCTCCCTTTCTCTCTCACCCATTCTCTCTCTCTCCCTCCCCCCTCCCTCCCCCTCTCTCCCTTCCTCCCTCCCTCTCTCCCTCCCTCCCTCCCTCCCTCTCTCTCTCTCTCTCTCTCTCTCTCTCTCTCTCTCTCTCTCTCTCCAAACTGATCATTTAACACAGTCACTTAGCAGCTAAGGGCTTACTATCAGTTGCATTGTGGATCAATATATTACAGCAATTATTTTATTTATTTTATTATTTATTAGTGAGATTTATATACCGCCTCAAAGTGCAAGCACTCTCTAAGCGGTTTACACCAATAAGCAATGTATATTTATATATTGCCCCCCAACAATCTGGGTCCTCATTTTACCTACCCTGGAAGGATGGAAGGCTGAGTCAACCTTGAGCCGGTGAGATTTGAACCGCTGACCTGCGGATCACAGTCAGCTAAAGTGGCCTGCAGTACTGCATTCTAACCGCTGCGCCACCTCGGCTCTAAACACCCAATTTAGCTACATTGGATGTTTAGTTAGCTATCTCTATTTCTATGCCTGCCCAGAGTCATTGACTGAGATGGGCGGCCATGGAAATTGAATAAACAAACAAACAAACAAACAAACAAATAAATATACATATGTATACACACAGACACACAGTATATATACAGTATGTGTATGTGTGTGTGTGTATACACACACACACACACACACACACACACACACACACACACACACACACATACACACACACACACACACACACACACAGTATAGTTTAGTTGTCTTAATTTTTCCACTTGCTTCCTTGGGTTTTTTTCCTTAGCTCTTTCAGATTAGTCCCTGTACTTTGAAAAGCATGTCCTTACCTGAGGAGAGTCTCATTCCTGTCTTCCTTCTCAGCCTGTTTTCCCAATTTTTCCTTGTCCAAATACAGTCCCTAAAATGTCTCCTTTCTTTCCTAAAGCATCTTCCAGGTTTTTTTTAAAAAGTGGGGGGGACCATTAAAAAAATCAGCAATTGCACAAACTTTCTTTCTTCCTTTCTTTCCTTCCTTCCTCAGGTCAGTTGTCAGCTCCTGTCCTTTGAGGAGCCTCTTCAGCCATGGAAATGGAAGTCGAGACAGAGAAGATCAACATTGGGACTGAAAGTCTACAGAACAGCGAGACAACCGAAGAAGGAACTCCGTCCAACAGCTGGCCGCATAAATGTGCCTCCTACGTCCTGGCTCTCCGGCCCTGGAGCTTCAGTGCTTCCCTCACCCCGGTGGCCCTGGGGAGTGCCCTGGCTTACCGCTCCCAGGGTACCCTCGACCTGGGGCTTCTGGTTGGCAGTGCCGTCACTGTCTTGGCAGTCCATGGAGCCGGCAACCTCGTGAACACCTACTATGATTTTTCCAAAGGCATCGACCACAAGAAGAGTGACGACCGGACCCTGGTGGATCAGATCCTGGAGCCTCAGGATGTGGTCCGATTTGGGGTCTTCCTATACACTTTGGGTTGCATCTCAGCAGCATGCCTCTATTGCTTCTCCACCCTCAAATTGGAACACCTGGCCTTGATTTACTTCGGAGGACTCTCCAGCTCTTTTCTCTACACTGGAGGTAAGCGGGGCTTCTCTGTGAGGTCTCCCTTCCACGCTGTGGAACACGGGAGGGGGGGGGGGAAACACACACACACCTGCATCCCATTAAAATGCTGCCAGTTTAAATTTTAGACCAGGCTCAGAAATTGAGTTACATGGCCTGTATGTCTGAATCAAAGTTGGGAAAGAAACCCCAACATTTGCCTAACCTCCTTGATTTTATCCTGCTTCCAGGAATAAAGGAGCAAATGGCAGTCAGGTTAGAAGGCTGGATCCTGCCTCACAGAGCTCTTTCTGTGTTTTTGTGAATACAAATGTGGCTTTAACAGTTGCTAGAAAGGGGTGGTTCTTCTAGACTCACATCTAGTAGGGATTCTCCCTGCCTTCACTAGGGAAAATCTTTCCCATCACCTCTTCCTGGAAATGCCTTAAACTGCAGGAGCCATTAATCTTCTGCAGGGAAAGCATGCCCAATAGCACTTAAGACTTATACTGTATACCATTATATACCGTTTACAGCAGGGGTCTCCAACCTTGGCAACTTTAAGACTTGTGGACTTCAACTCCCAAAGTTGGAGACCCCTGGTTTACAGAGTCAGCCTGTTGTCCCCAACAATCTGGGCCCTCATTTTACCAACCTCGGGAGGATGGAAGGCCGAGTCAATCTTGAAACCAGCATCAAACTGCTGGCAGTGGGCAGAGTTAGTCTGCAATACTGCATTCTAACCACTGTGCCACCACGGCTCTCTATGGCAGTGAATTGAATTTTCCTCTGTGGAAAGAGCCTGGAGAAGGGAAGAATTGGGGTGAGGTAGTCTCAGATCCAGCAGGCATGTTCTTAGTTACCCCCAGGACTCTAGTCTTGTACAGCTGTTTTTGGTAGAATATTAGGAGATTCTTCCTAGCAGGGGCTGTTGGTCAGTGTGGAATGGGAAAACTCGCCACAGGACAACTCAACAAATTAAAAGTGGAATGAATTTCAACGGAACCGTGGCCAAACATAATAAAATAAAGAAAGTCAATCCAGAAACACGAGTTAATTTCAACGGAAATGTGATCGCCACTAATAAAAGTAACTGAACAAAACGATGAATACATCATTGATTTGTCCTGTGGCGAGTTGGCTGTGGCATCCTCGGCCCTTGTCAGTGGAACCTTCTGCCTCAGGAGAAGCCAAGATCTCCTCTGCTGGAGGTATTTAACTTCCCCTCCTTGTCGTTGCTGCAGGCATTGGATTTAAGTACGTGGCGCTGGGTGACTTGGTCATCCTGATCACCTTTGGGCCCCTGGCTGTGATGTTCGCCTATGCCCTCCAGGTGGGCTACCTGTCCATCTCGCCCTTGCTCTACGCCGTGCCCTTGGCCCTCAGCACGGAGGCCATCCTGCACAGCAACAACACCCGGGACATCGAGTCCGACCGGCAGGCGGGCATTGTCACGCTGGCCATTCTCATCGGCCCCACGCTCTCTTACGTCCTCTACACCAGCTTGCTCTTCCTGCCGTACCTCATCTTCTGCGTCCTGGCTACTCGCTACACCGTCAGTATGGCTCTGCCTCTCCTCACGCTGCCCATGGCATTTTCCTTGGAACGGCAGTTCCGGAGCCAAAGTTTTCTCAAAATCCCGCAAAGGACAGCCAAGCTCAACCTCCTGTTGGGACTTTTTTATGTCTTCGGCATCCTTCTGGCTGCCCCTGGCTCCCTGCCCAAACTCTAGGGAGACATCAGGGAATAGAAGGTTCCCTGAAAACAATTCTGCCCAAAAAGCTTTCACAGAATACACAAACAGACACACACACACACACACACACACACACACACACACACACACACACACACATACATGTGCATATATATATATATATATGCGTGTATATATACAGACGTGAGTTTATAATCTTCACCAACCACACAAGGTTTTTTTTTTCACCTGATCTGCGAACGTCGGATTTCCTGAAATGTTTCCTTTTCACGAAGCGAGAAATCATCTTTATAAAGTTCTTGGTTCTCTGAGTTTGGTTCCTGCTTTTTGCCGTTGTTTCTTTTATTGCCTGCATTTCATAAATCAAAAGGTTCGCACTCCGGGTTAGAAATCTGTTTTTAAAAATAGATTTTTGGGGAGAAAAAAAATTGCACTGGCAAGGAAAAAATAATAATAATCAAAAGCGCTAAAGCAAGTTAATCATCGCATCTCTAATGCATTCCCCCCCACCCCTTAATGTCTACTTTCTGGTCTTAAAGTTGCTATTGGAGGAGCTGTAGCGATTTATTGTGGTATTCTAGGAAAAAATGACTTTGGATCATTTCCCAGCTGTTCTCAGCATGGGAGGCTGAACCCGGTACCGGATCTTCTTTAGACTCCATCTTCTTTGAGTAAGTAATGCCTCACTTTACTAATAGAACACTCCATGGAGTGATAGCTGTAATCGTTGTGTGCAATCGTTCACATCTTCTGTGAACATCGCAGTCCACGTTGGATTGCAGCATCAATTTGCATGTTTTTCTCTGCCACCCATCATAAAGTTGCTGGCAACAGAGTCCTTGGGAAGAGTCAGATAAGATCTGCCAATCATAGTTTCCCAAGAGGCTCCTTGCTCAAACACCAGCGGCTGAAGGAGTCCATATCTCCCGTTTGGTGATAATTTTGAACAACAGGAATCGCGTCCTTTGGGGAGAGAGACCTGCCCCAAATTGACTCAAAACCAAACCAGATTCTTTGCCTTTCTCTGTCTCTTACGTCGAGAACAACGGTGCTTATGTGGACGGAGCGCCGTAATGCTTTGGGCTGGCAATAAGATGTAACATGGTTATTCCCGAAGCAAACGAACGTGTGGTCAGAGATGGCTCCATTCGCTTCACGCAGGTGTTTTGATGAGCATCAGAGAGGTGCTGCTGGTTTATAGTGGCTTTAGATGGCGCCTCTCCAAGAGGCGGTAGGGGGAGGATTTGAGAGCAATTCATGGTTTCCCCTGATGTATATTGGGATACTGTTCATCCATACAGAGGCTTGGTACCCTCTAGACTGAAGCGCACAACACCAGAAACTGGAGCCTTGTTTGCCACGGTTTTCAAGCTACCACTGGTTTTCTTGCTTCCTTTTTTCATGCTGGACTTGTTCGCCCACCTTCACACCTGGGATTTCACGCAAGGATCACCTCCCAATTTTCAGGGTTCTGAGTCAGGTTTCCGTCCCACCAGACCCTCACCCACCCAGCTTCTAGCTTCCTTTCCAAGTCGGGGCTGGGGTGTGGGGGGGCAAGGCAAGGCAGTTTTATGAGAATTGAATATGCCTTCTGAAGATCTCCAGAGAACTAGGTGCTTGTTGGGTTGTCACCGTCAGGCACCAGACTGTTGGCTGTCCGTTGGCCACCGGACCAACGTATATTTTGCAGACAGCAGAAGAAATGTGGTCCTATTGCAGGATGTGAGAAAGAAAGGGAAGGAAAGAAAGAAAGAAAGAAGGAAGGAAGGAAGGAAGGAAGGAAGGAAGGGAGAGAGAGAAAAGGAAAGAAAGAAAGAGAAAGAAAGGGAGAGGAAGGAAGGAAGGAAAGAAAAAAAAAGGAAGGAAGGAGAAAAAGAGAGAGAAAAGGAAAGAAAGAGAAAGGGAGAGGAAGGAAGGAAAGAAAGAAAGAAAGAAAAGAAAAAGAAAAGGCTGTTTTCCAGGCTCACATTCTCTTTGTGTAAATTTGCTCTGATTCAATTTGTGCCCTGTTTTTTCTCTCTACGCTGCCTGGAGTTCTTCTGAGGCTCCATTCGCCGCAGCTGGTTTGATATGTCAAAAATATCTCTTGTGTTTCTGCCCAGCCACCCCACGGAGGGCTGGCAGAAGAATAAAGCTGTCTCTGCAAACGCTAAGCCTCGCCGGATCTCTGGGGCCTGGTCTGGCCCAAGGACTTAACGCCCGCACGAAGATTTAAAAAGAACATCTGGGACTCCAGCGCGAGCCGCTGTTTGTTTTTATTGACACCTCCATCATTTTCAATAATAAAACAAAAAACCAGAAGGCAAATCCTGATTAACTTGTCTTTCCTTTTCATTGCTCGCTTAGATTTGGGGAAACAAGAGCTTTTGTGTGTCTTCAGCTTGCGCGCACAGTGGCCGTGAGCAGCAAAGGACCCGTGCCAGTAACATCTGAAACAATGCTTGCTTCCAGTCGCAGGGCATGAAAAACGAGCTGGCTTTGATCACACTGTCGTAGCCAACATCCCTGTCAGATACCTCCTGTTCCAATTTTAAGTTTCCATCTTTCCAAACCCCCAGTGGCTTTTTCTTCTTCTGCAGAGTCCCCCCGCCCCCAAACAACCCAGCTCTGATTTTCTGCGTCCTGAAGAGGGCAGCATTTTGCCATTCATGCCAATAAGGACGGGGGGGACGGGGGGGGGACAGGTTGAATATAAAATATTCAAAATTTTATAGACAGACGGATCACCTAAGCCCTGAGCCCGCATGGAGCAGTTCAATGGCAGCATCTCCAAGGAGGATTTTACTGGTCCAGTAGCATCTTTTCATGCCTATTGAGATTCTCAGTCATCCAGGTCGTGGTTGTCCCAAAGGTGCTTTTTCAAGAGGCGACTGGACTTTCTTGTTTTTTTTCCTTTGAAGACGTTTTGCTTCTCATCCAAGAAGCTTCTTCAGCTCTGATAGGTTCAGCTCTGGAAGGATTTAAACTCCTTGCAGACAGCTGGTCATTTGCATTGTTTTAGAGAGAGTCGTTGAGGCCACTTGGAGGTTTTATCTGTGTCCTCAGGGTCACCCGAGTGGTGCAAATGGTTGTGGAGCCTTCTTGGAACTGCCAAAAGGACTGCGTTGTAGACTGGAGATAGAGGATGTTGTATCCTTCCCCCTCTGTTGAGGGAGGGCTGTTCGATTTGGACCTAGATGGCCTCTTTGAGCCCTCTTTCCAACAAGTTCCAAGAAGGCTCCACCAAGTTGGCAGTGCTATATGGCTCAGAACAGGAAGCCAGCAAGTCAGAGTGGTTTGCATACACCTGTCTTCTCTAGACGAGTTCATATCACCGGGACCTGACAGATTAGGTCCTTGAGTTCTGAAGGAGCTGGCAGATGTGATCTTGGAACCATTGAACCGTATCTTTCAAAGATGCTGGAGCACCAGGGAACTACCAGAGAACTGGAAAAGAGCTGATATGGTTCCCATTTTCAAAAAAAAAGGGGACCCAAAAAAACCAGATCCAGAAAACTATACACCCACCAGCACCATGGTTCAGTTTTATGCCCAGTACTTCATAAATCTTCATAAAAGATCCAGATGGATCTCGACAGACTTGAATACTGGGTTCTATTTAACAAAAGGAAAGTCAATTAGGATTAGGCAGGAAAAGCCAAATTACAGGTATGGATTAGGCAAGAAAAACCAAATGTACAGATTAGGTGAAACTTGGCTCAATAGCAATAATGAGGACCCAGATTGTTGGGGGCAATATGCTGAACTCTGTAAACCGCTTAGAGAGGGCTGTAAAGCACTATGAAGCGGTATATAAGTCTAAGTGCTATTGCTATTGCTATCTTGGAGTCGAAGTGGATAATCACTTCAATATTAGTCAGCGATATTGCTGTAGCCCCCACACACCCCAAAAGCCAAGCTTCTTGGATGAGAAGCGAAGCGTCTTCAAAGAAAAACCTCACTAAACAAAAGTGTTGTAACTTGAGGACTACCTGTAAAATATTTGAATGGTCGCTAAATGAACTGTTGTTAAGTCAAGGACTACCTGTAAAAGGCAGTTTCTAAATCCCCGTTTGGAGCACCCCAGTTAAGACTGTCTAGGTGCTAAGAGAAAGAGTAATAACGTCAAGCCATCCACTTAAAAAAGCACACACTCACACATGCACACAACAGCCTGGAGCCAGAATAGTCTAAACTAATTTAAAGCACAGCAATTAATAAAATGCAACGAAACCTAAAAGTCTTAAGGCAGTTTGAAAACCTCAGTAGTAATTAGGATGCCGTGTGTCATTTCGGGGAGAAGAGGGAAGCCGGGGTGCTGTGCGTTCAGAGATAATTCCAGGGGGACACGTTTTGATGGCTCAAAGCAACGGTTCTTGCAGTCTCCAAGCTCTTCATTTCAATTTCGTTTCATTTTGTTCTCTTTATCTTTATATTTTCCCTCGTTAAAAAGCCAATTGGGCGGGCCCAGTAAACGGGATGCGGCTGCGGCTGTCCGTTGTGCTTGGGAGAACTTGCCAGCCCGGCCATCGGGCGTGGGAAAGCCTCCACGGGCGTCGGAAGAACGAGGAGGACAGGCCGCTCCAGAAGATAACCAGACCGGTTATCTGGCTATCTTCACTGCTGCAACATTCCCATTGGAAGGAGGCCCAAAATTGTGATGCCGTGTGCGGAAAGGCCTCGACCACACCTTGGCCGCTCACCTGTGGAAGGTGATGAGAGGAACAGCCAGAGATGAAAATATTCATACTTTGGGGACCTCTGGAGGAAGAGGAGGAGGAGGAGGAGGAGGAGGAGGAGGAGGTCCTTAACAGTCTCTCTTAATGGTCTTCCTTGGTTTTCTTGTTTCACCATCCCTGGTGTAACCAGTTTCACGGCCTTTGGATTTTTAATTCACACGGGTTTATACAGAACAGTTCATTTATTTATTTATTTTTAAATAAATTTTATTAATTTTCAAATCTTTTCTTTAAAATAACAGTTACAATAAATCTTTGAGCAATTCTACATTGTCACAGAGTTCAACGTTTGTCAAAACATTGCTACATTGCACTTAATCTTATTTCTTTTATCGTAATTACTAATACATTTGTATTTACATATTACAATACTTTTTTAGCTATCCCTTTTCTTTTTTCTAAGTTCAATCCACTGATACCATTTTCCCCATATATTATAATAGTCATTTAGTGCAGGGGTCAGCAACCTGCGGCTCTGGAGCCGCATGTGGCTCTTTCATCCCTCTGCTGCGGCTCCCTGTTGCCAGTCGGCACCACAATTTTGAGAGGAGCTTCTGGTTGGGGTGGGGGAGAGCAGGACACACCAGGAGGAGACTCTATGGCAAGGGGCGGGTTTTCCGGTCAGCTCCACAATTGATAGGGCTTTCAGTTAGGACTGGTAGATGGAAAAGGATGCTGTGCTAGGAGGAGACTCTATGGTGGGGGAACTGGACTTCCGGTCGGCTCCAGAATTGAACGGGGAGCTTCCGGTTGTGGCTCTTCGAGTGTTTAAGGTTGCCAATCCCTGATTTAGTGACTGTTCGAAGTTACAACGGCACTGAAAAAAGTGACTTAGGACCGTTTTTCACACGACCATTGCGGCATCCCTACGGTCACGTGATCAAAATTCAGACACTTGACAACTCACATTTACGATGGTCGCAGTGTCCCGGGGTCACGCGGATCCCTTTTTTTTCCGGCCTTCTGACAAGCAAAGACAACGGGGAAGCCAGGTTCACTTAACAACTGGGTTACTGACTGAACAATCGCTGTGATTCACTTAACAACCGCGGCAAGGAAATTCGTAAGATGGATCGGTACTCAATTGTCTCATTTAGCAACAGAAATTTTGGGCTTAATTATGGTCGTAAGTCAAGGACTACCTGTAGTTTTGCTGACAGAACCTCCCTCTGGACTCGGACTCGGACTCGGACTCGCCTTTGTTTTTAACAAAAGCAGAAAAAAACAACAACAAAAAAACCTCAGGAAATCCAAGGTGATGATGACGACACTACTGAATTTAAAAATATGGGGGTGGAAATAAATTTGGAAAGTTGATGAATAAATACACTTAGTCCTCAACGTACGACCACCACCGAGCCCAAAAATGTATTTTGCTAAGTGGGGAAACGTGTTAAGTGAGCTTTGCCCCATTTTACGACTCTTCTTGCCACATATGTTCAAGCGAATCGCTGCAGTTCTTAAATTGGTAACCCGGTTGTTAAGTGAATCTGGCTTCCCCATTGACTTGGCTTGCGAGGTGGTCGCAAAAGGGGGATCACGTGACCCTGGGACACTGCCTGTGACCGTCATAAATATGAGTCAGCTGCCAAGCGTATGAATGTAAATCACGCGACCGTGGAGATTCTGCATCGGTCGTAAGTATGAAGAATGGTCATAAGTCACTTTTTTTCGGTGCCGTCGTAACTTTGAACGAACTGTTGTAAGTTGAGGACTACCTGGGCCATCCCAGACATTCAGTCCATAAATTCCTCACTTCTCTTCCCCCCCTCCTCTTTCCTATTTATTTTTGTATTTTGTATCTTATAACCTAATAAAATACTTCAAACGCACTCCATAAATTGCTGGGGAACGGAGAGTTGGAGGCTGAGCACAGAACGAAACCATGATTATGAAAACAAAAAATGAACCATCTTTTTCTCTTCCTAACATGCTTTTTTAGGGAAGCGCACAGATCAATTAAAAAAAAAACTAACTCCCTGATTTCCGCCCCCTGCCCCGAATTGCTTGATTAAGAAATGAATTGCTTTTTCCAGCTTTACAGAAAGTTGTTTTTCTCTTGAAGGTGGAATAAAATACCCGCCTGGTTTTTCCCTCCCTCCCCTCTTTTTAAAAAAATCCATAGCTCCGAGCCGTGCTAAAAAATTCACGAGTCTCCATCCAACTCCGGGGTTGTTATAGCAAAAGAGGGAAGCTGCAATCCAGTTGCCACTTGGAGTTAAGCCCATCTGTCGCCAGTTCGAAAAGCAAGCACTAAAAAGCAAAATTAAGGGTTTTTGGGGTTTCTTTTTTTTGGCCCAGCCAGGTTTCCATTCTGATCCGTCTGTTTTGTGCCCTCGCGTATCTGCCCTGTCCGTGGACCGAGTCTCCCGGGAACCTATGCATGTCAAGCACTGGGAAATCTTGTTGGAACAAGGAAAGCATCGCAAGTAACAAGCGGCCTGCATCTGTTTCCGTGGCAACCACCGCGGATACGGTCCCCTCTTGCAGATTTTCTCCTCTGTCCGGATGGCAGAGGATGAAATGAAGCAGCTGTTGGTGCGTGGCTGGGATAAAGGGGGAGGATTAGCATCTGCAAAAAAATAATAATAATAATAAGGCTACTTTTGCCCAGGTTTTTGGTTTGTTTGTTTGTTTTTTGCTTATTGTGCTTTGCTAAGTTTTGAAACAGGGTTTGAAGCATCTTTATTCTGTTCCGAAGTTTGGTTCTTTTTAGCAGCAATCCGCGCTGGATTAGGTTACCGGTGACTCCGGCTGTTGCAGAGTTTCAGGCTGTAGTTTTCCATCGTTTCAGTCCCTTTCTGCCTGTGGTGAATTGTGGTATGGCCCTTCTCTTAAAATATGTATGTGTAAGTGTACAGCTGAGGTTGCACGGCACGATATTCCCAAAGTTGGCTTGCTTGTCGCTTAGCTGTGCTGTGTCAGCCTGGCCCAGTGATGGCGAACCTTTTTTTGACTCGGGTTCCAAAAGGGTGCGCGTGCATGCCCACACCCATAATGCAATGCCCTCCCCCCCACGCATGCACACAACCCCCTTGCTGTCCCACCATGCATGCACACACACCCCCCACGCTGGCCCCCCATGCATGCGCACAGGCCTCACTGAAGCCTCCAGACTTCCGGTAGGCCCGTTGGGCTGTTTTTCACTCTCCCCAGGGTTCAGGAAACCCTCCTGAAGCCTGGGGAGAGCGAAAAACAGCCAAACTGGCCACCCGGAAGTTCAGAAACGAACTTCCGGCTGGGCCGTTGGGCCGTTTTTTCGCCGTCCCCAGGTTTCAGGAGGGTTTCCTGAACCCTGGGGAGAGCGAAAATGGCCGAAAAGAAGGCCGAAAGCTGACATAGGGCAACGCCTTTCGTGCCCTCAGATATTGCTCCGCGTGCCACCTGTGGCATGCGTGCCATAGGTTCGCCATCACTGGCCTAGCCAATTTACAGTAGTCCTCGACGTACGACCACAATGGACTCCAAAATTCCTGGTGTTAAGGGAGACATTTGTGAAGGGAGTTTTGCCCCACTTTGCGATGTTTCTTGCCACCGTTGTTAAGCGAATCACTGCACTTAAGTTAGTAACCTGGTGGTGAAGTGAATCCGGCTTCCCTTGCTTGTCAGAAGGTCGCAAAAGGGGAATCACATCAACCTTGGGGACACAGCAACGGTCATAAATATGAATTAGTTGCCAGGCATCTAAATTTTGACCACATGATCATGGGAAAGGTGGCAACTCTGAAAAACGGTCAAAAGTCACATTTTTCAGTGCCGTTGTAACTCTGAACGGTCACTAAACGAACTGCCGTAAGTCAAAGACTACCTGTAATTAGAGAAAACAGAGAATCGGCGAGTGGCAAGGGACTCTAGAGCTCATCTAGTCCAACCCCTGCTCAGTGCAGGTTCCCCCTACCTAGAGCATCTCTTGACAGTCTGTCTTTGAAAAGGGAAAGGGAGAGAGAATTCACAACTTAAAATTTTTTAAGTTAAGCCCTTCGCCATCAGGCTCGGTTTAATGTAGGAACCTGATCAATACTGTGATTTATACCATTTTTTTAAAAAAAGCAATAACCCAAAAAACAGAGAGGGAGTAAAGCAATTGCTTCCCCCACCCCCACCCCTCCGGGAACAAAATATCCCAGTGTCGTCGATGAACCCAGGTCTGGGGTGAGCTTTTGGCTGCTTCAGAACAAAAGGCAAGCTGTCCATTGGAATTTTAGTAATATATATAAAAAAAGTACGTTGATCAATGGCCCGATCCATTGATGAAAAGCCAGGCAATTCATCAAAAAACCGATGGCCTTTTCAGGCAGAAGCAGGTTCCCGTACCTTTCCGCTCTGGCCTGGAGGTGATTTTTCTCCCAGTTAATCAGCCGGCTTTGTCATTGTGCAGCACTCAAAGAGATGACAGGATTGGGTGAATGGGGACTGAGTTAGCACTTTTGCCCAAAAATGAGCTGGAAGGCCATCAAAAGAAGAAGAAGGGGGGGAAAAGAGGGGGGAGAGGGGAAAACAGCAAAAACATTATTTCGACTTTTACAGATTTTTCTTTTTTTTTCCATCCAGGGATACCTTCCGGGTGTCTGTCAATCTTCCTGTCTCTCTCTCTCTCTCTCTCTCTTGGACTCACTGTTTTAGGCTGATCACACCTGTCAGAAAATCCAAGAATTTTCCCCATTGGAGGGGGGGGGGAGGAAGGAGATGGGAAGGGGAAGGAAGGAAGGAAGGAAGGAAGGAGGAAGATAGGAAGGAAGGAGATGGAGATGGGGAAGGAAGGAAGGAAAGAAGGAAGGAAGGAAGGAAGGAGCTGGAAATGAGAAGGAAGGAAGAAGGAAGGTAGGAAGGAAGGGAAGGGAAGGGAAGGGAATAAGGAAGGAATAAGGAAGGAAGGCGGTAGGGAGGTAGGAAGGAGATGGAAATGAGAAGGAAGGAAGGAAGGAAGAAATGGGACTGGGGAGGGAGGGAGGGAGGAGGAAGGAAGGAAGATGGAAATGAGAAGGAAGGAAGGAAGGAAGGAAGGAAGGAAGGAAGGAAGGAAAGAAGGAGAGATGGGAATAGGGAGGGAGGGAGAGAGGAGGAAGGAAGGAAGATGGAAATGAGAAGGAAGGAAGGAAGGAAGGAGAGATGGGAATAGGGAGGCAGGGAGGAGGAAGGAAGGAAGGAGATGGGAATGAGAAGGAAGGAGAGAGGGAGGGAGGGAGGAAGAAAGGAAAGAAGGAAGTTGACAGAACCAATGAAGTTTTCTGGTGCATCCTGGAACCACCATTCATCCGCCTTTTTCCTGCAGACTTTTGAAGCTGCCCAATCCCTTTGATTCTTGGAAAGGTAATCACGATTTCCAACATCTGGCTGGAGGCAGGAAGCAGGAAAGAGCAATAAATCGTCCTGCCATTTCTTATTAAGTAAAAGGAGCTGGCATCTGCTTGGAACAAGTTTGTAATTGGTGTAATGAGGATGGAGCCAGTTACCACATGGCCTATTTAAATATGCAGATGAGCGGGAAGAAAAGTCGTGCAAATGGGTGTGGAGCCTTCTTGGAACGGCTGAAAGGGCTGTGTTGTAGACCTGGAGATATTATTTATTTATTTATTTATTTATTTATTATTAGGTTCTTCTATGCCGCCCTACTCCCTAAGGACTCAGGGCGGCGTACAACATTTTAAAAGAACACTAAACAATAACAAGATAGAGGATATCGTATCCCTCCCCCTCTGTTGAGGGAGGGCTGTTCAATTTTGACATAGATGACCTCTTTGATCCCTCGGTTCCAAGAAAGCTCTGCATTCATTTGCACCATTCAGGTGACCCTGAGGACACAGATAAACCTCCAAGTGGCCTCAACGACCCTCTAAAAGGATGCGAATGACCAGCTGTCCGCAAGGAATATAAATCCTTCCATTATTCCCCACCAACCAGTCACGGCTGAAGAAGCTTCTTGGATGAGAAGCGAAACATCTTCAAAGAAAAACAAAGAAAGTCCAGTTGCCTCTTGAAAAAGCACCTTTGGGACAACCATGACCTGGAGGACTGAGAATCTCCATAGACATTTACCATAGTGCGCATGTGCTCAGCATCATGGACCACTATTGTACTAGCTATTGTGTTGCCCCGAGTGCCACGGGTTTTGTTTTGGAAGCTTTGAGCCTTCCTCTGGGGTCAGCGATCCCAACCCCCGAGCCGTGCCAAATCCAGTGCCCCAGACTTGTTTAATGTACATCACTGGCACCCGAAAGTGGATCAGGAGGAATCAGACAATGTGTGAGTAAGCCCTGGGATGATGGATAATGAGCAGGAGCCGAGAAATCAATGGTGTTAATTCCTAGCCTGTCAGAGGGAGAGAAAATTAATGAGAAAATCTGTCTCACTTAATGGTATTTGCACATTTTTTCCAAGGGTGATAAAATTGTTTCCAGGTGCACGTGTAGGACCGCCGTTGCGTACTTGACTTAGTTTGAAGGGTGCATCATTTCATAAAAACAAGTTATGGTTATATGGCTTTGTAGTTTGAGTAAATCAACAGGACTGCCGTTCCCCAGCCGCAAAATTTGCTAGAGGATCTTGTTGGCTTGTCTTGGTGGCCTACTTCACAGGAGTGTTGTGAGTATAATGTAGGAAGAGTAAAGGGAAAGGAATCCTTGCGGATTTTACTCCGCTAATCGTTGCCGACTATAGTGAATGGTGCTCGTCTCCGTTTCAAAGCCATTGAACTAGCGCTGTCAGAAGACATGTGGCCAACATGATGTCACGGAGCACTGTTTCCTTCCCACCGAAGTGGTGCCTACCGTATTTTTCGGAGTATAAGACGCACCGGAGTATAAGACGCACCTTAGTTTTTGGGGAGGAAAATAGGGGGAAAAATCTACCTACCAGGTATTCATCTGGCTAGCGTCCTTAGTCTGGTCAGCTTCAACACATTATTTTATCCCCTGGTTAGGGCTGAAAAAACCTTTTTCGGAGGGAGTAGCAATGAAAACAAGCCTGCAAAGACTTAGGGCTGGAAAAAAAACTTCTTCGGAGGGAGTAGGAATGAAAACAAGCCGGGAAGAGCCGGGAAGATTGTTAGCGCCTCGTTAGGGCTGGGAAAAAAACTTTTTAAAAGCTACATTTGGAGTATAAGACGCACCCAAATTTTCAGCCTCTTTTAGGGGGGAGAAAGGTGCGTCTTATACTCCGAAAAATACGGTATTTATCTACTCGCACATTCATGCTTTCGAACTGCTAGTTTGGCAGGAGCTGAGGCGAGGATGGGAGCTCACCCTGTCACGTGGTGCATGGCGCTCAGGTCTCGAACCTAGCCCGCCAGCTTTCTAGCCAACAAACCCAACGGCTTAACTGCTGAGCCACCATGCTGTTCCCACTGTTTCAAGGCCATTGAGATAGCTCTGTCCAAAGACATTTCCGTGGTCATGTCATCAAAGAGCACTGTTACCTTCCCACCGAAGTGGTGCCTATTTATCTACTCGCACATTCATGCTTTCGAACTGCTAGTTTGGCAGGAGCTGAGGCGAGGGGTGGGAGCTCACCCTGTGACATGGTGCTTGGGTCTCGAACCAGGGATGCCAGCTTTCTAGCCGACAAGCCCAACGGCTTAACTGCTGAGCCACCGTGCTGCCCCAATGTAGGAAGGGGAGATTTATACACATGCCACCTTCCTAGGAGTCTTAACAGAGGAGAAAGAATTTTGAAATATTTCTCCTTTAGGGAACCAAACTAGCAAGTAATGCTCCTAAATACCTCCAGGAAATTAAAGCATTAAAAAAAAAACCACTCTGGAACCATCCAACCAACATTTAAGAAATGGATAAGCAATACAGTCTCTCCATCTTGTGTACAGCTCGACTGACGACCACAATTGAGCCCAAAACCTCTCTTGCTCCGTGAGACATTTCTTAAGTCAGCTTTGCCCCATTTTACGACCTTTCTGGCCACCGTTGTTAAGCGAATCACCGCAGTCGATAAGTTAGCAACCCGGTTGTTAAGTGAATCCGGCTTCCCCCTTGACTTTGCTTCGTCGGAAGATCGCCAGAGGGGAAATTGCACGACCCCGGGAACCCTGCCACGGTCCTAAGTACGAACCAGTCGCCAAGCGTCCGAATTTTGATCGCGTGACCACGGGGATGCTGGAAACGCCGTAACTGTGAAAAACGGTCAGAAATCCCCTTTTTTCAGTGCCTTGAACGGTCACGCAACAACTGTCGTAAGTCAAGGACCTGTATTCTCAAAGCCGGGTTGTAAAAGCCATACTTATGAATGTATCGGCTGCATGGTTCCTAGGATTAGTGGGGAGCAGTGATTCTGTAAACGTGGCCTGGGTTTCCTACACAGCATTTTGTCCAGAGGGTTTCCCCACCTGCACGGCAGGCAGCCCAGAGGCGTTTAAGACTTGAAATAGGTGTCTGTGATCTTGGGGTGGACTAACTGACCTCATTGCTTAAAATCAAAGCCTGGGGGCGAAGACAAGGGATGAGGGGGCTTGTTATCTCTCTGTATGATGCCCCGGTCACCCTGGGCCACTGAGAGCCAGGGATTAGCTTTTCGTTTCTGCCCAGTGATCAGAAAATCCCGAACCTTCCAAGGTAATTATTAAGAACTGTCACCCAGAGCTTCTGGCCGGGACTTAAATTCCGACTTCTTCCCCTTGAGAGCAAAAATAACTTCTTTGCCCTTTATCCTATCATTTCTTCTTCAAAAATAAAATAAAATCAAATACTAGCAACTTCTCCCTTTCAAGGACTTGGAAGAATGTTGTTCTCTTTTTATCCAAGGGGGAGATTTGCTTTGCTTTTCTGTAGGATTATCTCCTAGAACTCAGTGCTGCGTGATAAGACTTTGAGAGAGAGAGAGAGAGAAAAAATGATGTGGCTGTAAGACCCTTAAAGAATAAAAAGGATTAAAATCTAAAAGGCTCATGTGTCTGGCTTGCCTGAGCCGGCAAAGTCCAGATCTTCGGTGGAAGGGGTTGGGGAGACCTCTTCATTAGCATCAAGGAGAGGCCGTGTCTTTATTAGCGAGCCGGAGGTTCACCGTCTCTAGCCATGGGAGTCTTTTCTTTGAACTTGCATTTCGCCCGTCTCCTGTGGCCTGTAGCCCAGAATTCCCCAAGAATCAAGAAACAGATGCTAGGAAGGTCTGCCCGGAAACAAACCCTGGGAATTCCTGCTCTTTGGAAAAAGAAACCTGGGAATACTCCAATATATGTGCCGGAGGGGGATACGGATCTTTCCTTCTTTCCTTCCTTCCTTCCTTCCTCCCCTCCCTTCCTTTCTTCCTTCCTTATTCCTTCCTTCTTCTCCTCCCTTCCCTTCCCTTCCCCTTCCTTCCTCCCCTCCCCTCCCTTCCCCTCCCTCCCTCCCTCCCCCTTCCTTCCTTCCTTCCTTCCTTCCTTCCTTCCCTTTCCCCCTTCCCCTTCCCCTTCCCCTTCCCCTTCCCCTGCCTGCCTGCCCTGCCCTGCCCTGCCTCCCTGCCTCCCTTTCTCCCTCCCTGTCTCCCTCCCTCCCCATTCCCATCTCTCCCTCCCTCCTTCCTTCCTTCTCCTCCCTTCCCCTTCCTTCCTCCCCTCCCTTCCCCTTCCTTCCTCCCCTTTCCCCTTTCCCTTCCCCTGCCTGCCTGCCCTCCCCTCCCTTTCTCCCTCCCTGTCTCCCTCCCTCCCCATTCCCATCTCTCCCTCCCTCCCTCCTTCCTTCCTTCTCCTCCCTTCCCCTTCCTTCCTCCCCTCCCTTCCCCTCCCTCCCTTCCTTCCTCCCTCCCTTCCCTTCCCCTTCCTTCCTCCCCTTTCCCCTTTCCCTTCCCCTGCCTGCCTGCCCTCCCCTCCCTTTCTCCCTCCCTGTCTCCCTCCCTCCCATTCCCATCTCTCCCTCCCTCCTTCCTTCCTTCTCCTCCCTTTCCCTTCCTTCCTCCCCTCCCTTCCCCTTCCTTCCTTCCTCCCTCCCTTCCCTTCCCCTTCCTTCCTTCCTCCCCTTTCCCCTTTCCCTTCCCCTGCCTGCCTGCTCTCCCCTCCCTCCCTCCCTCCCTCCCTCCTTCCTTCCTTCCTTATTCCTTCCTTGTTCTCCTCCCTCCCTCCCCTCCCTTCCCCTTCCTTCCTCCCTCCCTCCCCTTCCCCTTCCTTCCTCCCTCCCTCCCCTTCCCCTGCCTGCCTGCCCTGCCCTCCCTCCCTCCCTCCCTTCCTCCCTTCCTTCCTCTGCCTTGTCTTTATAGCCACTTCTCCCCACCCTCCCCTCCTTCCTCAGGTATTTATCACATCTGTCACTGTGACAGTCAGCAGTGATGGATGGTCAGGCAGACCTGAGTTCTTCTAGTAATTGTTTTCGCTGCCTTTCTGGCAACTGGGTGAGCTGCTCAGTTTTGTGACCTAGGCTGGAGAGATGCAGCACAAAGCTAACCCCTGAAACCCTACGGCCTCTCACCGCCTCGGTGCAGGAAGAGATGGACTTGAGGGCCACCAGAAATCTGGACTACATAATCCATCTTGTTTAGACGTGTTTGGTAGCTTTGTCTGGGATACAGAGCCATCCAACCACACTCTACCTTACCCTGTTCAGTGAATCGAACCTGACATGGTGGGTGAATCCCATCATATCTACCCTGCGTAGATTTATTTCCTTACCCAGTCAGTGGAACAGGTTCCCACTTAAGAGTATTTGACTGGGACCAACTCTCCTCCTTTTTTTTAAAGGCTAGAATTTTTTTTTAAAATATGCTTTAATAAAGCTTTAATTCTTCATTGCAGATCTGAACTCTTGTGTTGGAGAGAAGCAAAGGAGGAGCAAACGGGCGGTGAACCATTCTAGAGCAATTCCACAGCTTAGTAAGTCTTTAACCTTCTTGCTAACTTGGCCACATCTGTGGGACGGATCCCTTTGATCCGGCTGGCTAAACCTGCCAAGCGTTTTTAATCTCTTCCCCGCCTACCTCTTCCATCATTTCAGTATTTTTTTAAAAATTGGGAATGACCCTATAAAAACAATTCGTATTTAGGAAGCTTTATTTATTTATTTTATTTATTTATTTATTTTGTCAAGTATGTGTTGGTAATATACATAGATATAACATTGTTTATATACATAAGATGGGTACTGATAAGAGGGAACATTAGGACAGGGACTGGTAGGCATGCTGGTGCGCTTATGCGCCCCTTACTGACCTCTTAGGAATCGGGTGAGGTCAACAGTGGACGGTCTGAGGGCAAAGTTTTGGGGGTTTGGGGAAGAAACCACAGAGTCAGATAGTGAGTTCCAGGCATTTGCCACTCTGTTGCTAAAGTCGTATTTTCTACAGTCGAGTTTGGAGCGATCACTTTGAGTTTGTATCTGTTGTGTGCTCGTGTATTGTTGTGGTTGAAGCTGAAGTAGTCGTTGACAGGGAGGACGTTGTAGCAGATAATTTTATGAGCTACGCTTAGGTCGTGCCAAAGGCGACCTAGTTCTAAGCTTTCTAAGCCCAGGATTTCAAGTCTGGTTGCTTAAGGTATTCTGTTGCGAGCAGAGGAGTGGAGGGTCCTTTTCTTGATGGCTGCATCAACATCATCAACATCATTTCTCCTCCCTGCCCTCCAAAGCCGGACACAACGGCCCGAGAGCTCAATTGGAGACCAAAGAAATTTACGGTGGGGTTGGGGGTGGACTGGAGGTGGGCTTTCCTTGATGGTCAGGGAGAAGGTAAACTGAGAGCACCATTTGGTTTATTAGGGGAATCTCTATTGTACAGATGGCCATAAATACTGCAGTTAGTGCCAGCTCCTGGTTGGCAGATGGTCTAACAAAGCCGCCTCCTGGAAACCATAACGGCATTGCTTTCCTTGCGGTGAATCCATTTCTCCCGTGAAGGCAGTTGGCCATCAGGTCAATTGGAGCTCAGGCCAGGGCAGTTGAAGTCTTCCTGGCTCCCTCCGCTCATTCTTACCACCCGATGGGGTTGGGTGGTTGGTGGCTTGGCGGGGCGGTGTGGTGGGAATCCCGGCCTCTTCCTTGGCCGCCTGTGTGAACTCAACTCTTACATTTCGCCCTAGAAAGCCATAATTCAGGTTATGTGAGAGGAACAGTAGCTTTTTTTAAAAAAAACAAACTGGTTGGGGTTTTTGCATGCTGTGTGAACCCAACCTCTGAACTTGGCAATTCCGTGAGCTAGTTTTAGGAGTGGTATCAGATCCTGATGAGGAGGAGGAGGAGAAGGAGGAGGTTCTGATGATGATGATGGTCTTGATGATGATGATGATGATAAGGTCCTGATGATGATGTTGACGACAATGAGGAGGAGGAGGAGTGAGAGGAGGTCCTGATGATGATGACGATGATGATGAAGAGGAGGAGGGAGAGGAGGTCCTGAGGAGGAGGAGGAGGAGGAGGAGGAGGAGGAGGAGGAGGAAGTCCTGATGATGATGGTCATCATGATGTTGATGATGAGGTCCTGATGACGATGATGGTCCTGATGATGATATTGCTGATGAGGTCCTGATGATGACGATGATGATGATGAGGAGGTCCTGATGAAGATGATGATGATGATGAAGAGGAGGAGGGAGAGGAGGTCCTGATGAGGAGGAGGAGAAGGAGGAGGAGGTCCTGATGATGACGATGATGCTGACGAGGAGGAGGAGGAGGAGGAGGAAGTCCTGATGATGATGGTCATCATGATGTTGATGATGAGGTCATGATGATGATGAGGAGGAGGAGGAGGAGGAGGCCCTGATGTTGATGATGGTCCTGATGATGTTGATGATGAGGTCCTGATGGTGGTGGAGAGCAGCTGTTAATCCTTGAGGAGAAGCTGGGTTTAGAAACTCAGAAGGAATCCGGAACACATTGTCTGTCCCAACACCAGGGGTGAAATGCTACCGGTTCGGCCCAGTTTGGGTGTACCGGTAGGGGTGGCAGCGCGAGGCTCCGCCCACCCACTTGAACGTCACTATTTTCTTGTTTTTAACGTTCTGCGCATGCGCAGAGGGTGAAAAAGCACATGCGAGGGTGGCACGTGCGAAGCGCACGCTTCCGAACCGGTAGGGGAGGTAAGTAGATTTCACCGCTGCCCAACACGTTTTATTAAAGCGCCTAAGCTTTCCTGAGCTTCAATAAAACCTGTGGGTCAGAGAAGGGGCTTCTAGGCTCCTGATTTCTTCCCACTTTCTGTCCAGCGCAGCTTCTGTCTCGCCCTGCAGATTGCAAAGTAATTCTTTTTAAATCCCACCTTGTAAGGAGGAGAGCCGTGTTACAACGTGGATTTAAAAAGAATTACTTTGCAACCTGCGGGACAGGACAGATGCCGCGCTGAACAGAAAGGCCTGTCTGTGGAGGTTCTCAGTCATCCAGGTCGTGGTTGTCCCAAAGGTGCTTTATTCCAAGCGGCAACTGGACTTTGTTGGTTTTTCTTTGGAGACGTTTCGCTTCTCACCCAAAAACCTTCTTCAGCTCCGACCGGACGGTACATTGGGGAAACAAAACAACCGCTTCATAAACGCACGGCACAACATAGGAGAACAAACCCACCAGGATTAGATTCAGCAGTGCATCTGCATTGAAAAGACAAAGTCCACTCTTTTGAAGGCAGCAAAGTCCACATTTTGGACAGAGAGGACCGCTGGTTTGAAATAGGGGTCCAAGAGATCATCTATGTCCAAATTGAACAGCGTTCTCTCAACAGAGGGAGACGGACATGCCACCACCTATCTCCAATCTACAACACAGTCTTTTCAGCAATTCCAAGTAGGCTCCACACCCATTTGCACCACTCGGGTGACCCTGAAGACACAGATAAACATCCAAGTGGCCTCAACGACTCTCTAAAAAGAATGCAAATGACCAGCTGTCTGCAAGGAGTATCAATCCTTCCATTTCTCACTGTCCAGTCAGAGCTGAAGAACTTCTTGAATGAGAAGTGAAATGTCTTCAAAGAAAAACCAGAAAGTCCGGTGGCCTCTTGGAAAAAAGCACCTTTGGCAGGGGTGAAATGCTACCGGTTCGGACCAGTCCAGGTGTACCGGTAGCGCCGGCCACTGGTGGTTCGGAGAACCGGTGGCGGCAGCGCGAGGCTCCGCCCACCCACCCGGACGTCGCCATATTCTTTTTTTAACCCTCTGCGCATGCACAAAGCCTTCTGCGCATGCACAGAGGGTGAAAAAGTGTGTGTGACGGTGGCGTACGCACGAGCAAAGCGCGTGCTTCCGAACCGGTAGGGAAGGTAAGTAGATTTCACCGCTGACCTTTGAGCAGTAGTGGGTCACTGACATTCGCTTCCGGTTTGGAACTGTGAACGTGCGTGCATGCTTGCTTCGCTCGCGCTGCACTTCTGCGCATGCGCAGAACCTTCTGCACATGCGCAAATCGTCCATGATGACATCCGGCCGGGTGGGCGGAGCCTCCCACCACCGCTGCTACCAGTTCGCCCGATCCGAGGCGAACCGGTAACAACCCACCACTGCCTTTGGGACAATAAGTCTTATTTTTCTGTGGCTCCCTGGTCTTTTGCTCCGCGGGAGAAAGGCTCCTGTTTGGGTCTGAAGCAGTCCATTGCTTGCCTTGATGGCTTGCTGACAAGGAGTCAATTTGTCCTGTCGCCGGTAGCATTGGAGGCCTCGCAGCCCTGCAATCGCGCAGCTGTCCTAGCGTTTTTTTCAATTGGCTGTTCTCCTGCTTTGGCGACACATTGCATTACCGATTATGATGACAAATGAGTTTAATTTACTTGGGAACAGGAGCGCGGCAAGGATCTGGGGCCGAGAAACCCATCAGAAGGGTTGCGTTCGGGCCAAAGGAAATCTGGAGGTTTTGATTTCCTGAGCATTAGCTGAAGATGGTTTCCTTTCTCGGCAACCCATTAGCGGGATCAGACCCACTCCTGTCTCCGGAGGGAGATCCCGCCGGCCTCTCTTACTTGTGTTTTCTTGAACAGCTGGTCATAATGTCTCCTTGGCACACCGGGACGCATTCTGGCCCTTACCAGAGGTGTTGTTGTTCCCAAAACGGGGTCCTAGCCTGGCGCCAAAGCCAATAAAGACCACCAGACGCAAGGAATGGCGTTTTCAGCTTCATTTATTGGAATGCTCCTGCAAAAGGTTGTCGGCAGCTAAAGGAGCCGAGACCCCGAACGATGCACAAATACAGGCAGTCGTCAAATTACAGCAGCTCATTTAGTGACCATTCAAAGTTGCAACGGCACTGAAAAACCTGACTTATGACCGTTTTTCACACTTACGGCCTTCGTAGCATCCTCACGATCGCGTGATCCAAATTCAGACGCCGGGCAACTGGTTCATACTGGTGACCGTTGCTGTGTCCCAAGGTCACGTGATCCACCTTTGGCAACCTTCTGAGAAGCACAGTTAGTGGGGAAGCCAGATTCACTGAACAACCGGTTCTGTTATTGTGTTTTTCTTTTAAGATAAAAGATGTTAAAGTATGAGTTGTTTTTTTCTAAACAAAAACCTCAGTATTCAGGTGAAATTGCCGTGTTGGCACTTTCCAATAAATAAGTGGGTTTTGGGTTGCAGTACTCTAGGTGTGGTCTTACTAAGGCTTTATAGAGTGGTATTAGTACCTCACTTGATCTTGATTGTATCCCTCTGTTAATGCAACTTAGGATTGCACTGGCTTTTTTGGCTGCCGCTGCACACTGCTGGCTCATATTTAACTGGTTGTCCACTAAGACTCCAAGATCCCTCTCACGGTTATTGCTATTAAGCCTGGTTTCTCCCAATCTGAATGTGTATTCTTGGTTTTTCTTGCCAAAGTGTAAGACTTTTAGTTTTCCCTACACTGAATTTCATTTTGTTAGATAGGGCCCGGTGTTCAAGTCTGTCAAGATCCATCTGGATCTTGAGCCTATCATCTAGGGCCGTGATGGCGAAACTATGGCACGCGTGCCCGAAGTGGCACACGGAGCCATGTCGCCTGGCGTTGCCCGTTCAACTTTCGGGCTTCTGGAGCACATGCGCGCGGGACGATCAGCTGGCCTTCGTGCGTGCGGCAGTGCCGGAAACTGGAAGAGCTGGTCTTCTGTTTTCCTGCGTGACCATGTGTGCTGGCCAGCTGATTGTCCCACGTGCATGCGCATGCCGGAAACCGGAAGTTCATTTTCGGGGGCGCGCATGCGCCCTGGGCAGCTCCTCTTCTGGGTTGCAGCCTAGATGAGCGCACGGGTGAGAAGCGTGCGCGTGTGCAATCCCTTTTCAGCACACTGATCTAGGGTGTTGGCTATTCCTGCCAGTTTAGTATCATCTGCAAATTTGATAATTTCCCCTTCTATTCCCTCATCTAAGTCTTTTATGAAGATATTGAAGAGTACTGGGCCTAAGGCGGAGCCTTGTGGTACCCCACTACTCCATGTAGACATAGTACCGTTAAGGACTACCCATTGAGTACGGTTTGTCAGCCAGTTACAAATCTCCAGAAGCCATGCCTAAAAGTTGGCCATGGTCGGCCCCGTCCAGGTTTTTGCGTTTAACTTCTTTGAAATGGTCCTGGTTTATAACTCTTGTGCCGTCATGGTAAAAAGATGGCTTTCTTGTTCTTTTTGGGTGGCATTCTTCGAAAGAAAGAGCGGCGTAGAATTGCGAGAATAACGACAGCACCAGAAAACGTAATCCAGGCAGAGACCAAATAACCAAAGGCTTTTGGGGAATTTTTGCGAAAGCGGAACCCAGGCCAATTCACACCCCAGGGGATGGCCACGGCTGCCCGTTGCGTGGGTGGGTTTCAGAGTAGCCGCTTGGCATTCTGTGTGGTCCTCAGATGCTCAATAACGAGAAGAGCTGCAAAAGATAAACAAAAAGATAATATTAAGCCGCCTCTTATTAATTTCCTCCCTCCACCCCCGCTCCCTTGAGAGTTGGGCTCTAAGAATAATCACAGCATCATCGGAATTATCATTGAAAATATTCCCCTTTGGAAAAAATGGTTTTTAAGTCTCGAGAGTCTTCAGCGGGGAAAGATTGTATTAAGATAAAGTCGATTATAATACCAGCAGACATTAAAACTTGTCATGGAATGGTAAATCACACCAGGAACTTCCTAAGTGCCTTTTTAAGCACAGCCAGGGCGGGCAGAATTCGCTATTGCCGGCTTCTGGCCTGCTCCAGAGAAATGAAATCGGAGGGCCAAACCAGGACAGTCTTTTTCATAGTTTAGAAAAAGCGATGGGAATTAAAAGCTGGACAAAATAAGTAAAATAAACCAGCGGCCATCAGGGTTTTAGTGCCCCCCAGTGGGTCTAAGACAACCCCAGAGAGCCGTTGATAATCCTAGTGGGGAGAGGCTCGAGGGCGATTAAAACAGTCAGGAGGCCAAATTGGGTTGTGCAACATGGGTAGGAAGTTCAGGGAGAGGAAGGACAGATTTCTTTTATGCCCTCAGGGGACGCCGGACTTGAAATGGTTAAAATCAGGCAGCCAAAGGGGACAATTTTCAGCAGGTGTTTGTTTCTCCTTTTTCATAATTCATCACCATCATTTTAACGACCCCGTCATCCCTTGCGGGGTGGAGTCTTGGGCAACTGAATGGAGCCAGCAGAGCGTTTAATGGCCGGATGCCCTTCCTGCCGCCAATGCGGAGCTTTGTTCAGCAGATATATTCTCATGGTGCCCAGAGAGAGAAATATCTGCCTCTACTGAGGATCAAACTCAAGAGCCTCCTGATTGTGAGGCGACAGCTCCACCTCTAGGCCACCGCACCACTCTGCTCTGCTTTTTCATAATAGAAGCTCTAAAATTAAGCCTTTTGGTTTAATAACAAAAGGGATTCCCAGATCCAGAAACTAATTTCAGACATAGTTACTCCAGTGGGGTAACTGCTGAGTGACCTCTGGAGGATGAAATTCCTCCTCCTCCTCCTCCTCCTCCTCCTCCTCGTGCCTCTCCCCTTCTCCTTCTCCTTCTCCTCCCCTTCTCCTTCTCCTGCCTCTCCCTCTCTCCTCCTCCTCTTCTCCTTCTCCTCCTCCTCCCCTCCTCCTCCTCCTCCTTCTCCTTCCTCTCCCTCTCTCCTCCTCCTCTTCTCCTTCTCCTTCTCCTCTTCCTCCTCCTCCCCTCCTCCTTCTCCTTCTCCTGCCTCTCCCTCTCTCCTCCTCCTCCTCCTCTTCCTCCTCCTCCCCTCCTCCTCCTTCTCCTTCTCCTGCCTCTCCCTCTCTCCTCCTCCTCTTCTCCTTCTCCTCCTCCCCTCCTCCTCCTCCTCCTTCTCCTGCCTCTCCCTCTCTCCTCCTCCTCTTCTCCTTCTCCTCCTCCTCCCCTCCTCCTCCTCCTTCTCCTTCCTCTCCCTCTCTCCTCCTCCTCTTCTCCTTCTCCTTCTCCTCTTCCTCCTCCTCCCCTCCTCCTTCTCCTTCTCCTGCCTCTCCCTCTCTCCTCCTCCTCCTCCTCTTCCTCCTCCTCCCCTCCTCCTCCTCCTCCTCCTTCCTCTCCCTCTCTCCTCCTCCTCCTCCTCTTCTCCTTCTCTTGCCTCTCCCTCTCCCCTCCTCCTCCTTCTCCTTCTCCTTCCTCTCCCTCCTCCTCCTCTTCTCCTTCTCCTTCTCCTCTTCCTCCTCCTCCCCTCCTCCTTCTCCTTCTCCTGCCTCTCCCTCTCTCCTCCTCCTCTTCTCCTTCTCCTTCCTCTCCCTCTCCCCTCCTCCTCCTCTTCTCCTTCTCTTGCCTCTCCCTCTCCCCTCCTCCTCTTCTCCTTCTCCTTCTCCTCTTCCTCCTCCTTCTCCTTCTCCTGCCTCTCCCTCTCCCCTCCTCCTTCTCCTTCTCCTTCCTCTCCCTCTCTCCTCCTCCTCCTCTTCTCTTTCTCCTTCCTCTCTCCTCCTCCTCCTCCTGCTCCTCCTCCTCCTCTCCTTCTCCTCTTCCTCCTCCTGCTCCTCCTCCTCTTCTCCTTCTCCTTCCCTCTCCCCCCCTCCTCCTTCACTATCATCATCACCATCATTTCCACCAAGTGCTGGAAAAAGCTCCCCTCTTCTTTGGTGAAGCGTGAAAGCAAATTGGTCGCTTTGGGGTTTCCCTTTTTTCCTTCTACCTTGCCCCTGACACCCCTTCCATCTTTCCAGATTTTATGATTCCGGCGAGCGAGTGTTGCAAGAGGCTGCCGTTCTCCAATCGAACGTGCTTCTGCCAAGATTAATAGCGGTGTGCGTTGGGGAAGGTGGGCCCAGCTGTTGGCTTTTGGCTGTTGTGGGCACCTCTGGCATGCGATCTGCCAGCGACGGGTGCACATCTCAAAGGGCCGTAGGGGAGAAATACGGTGGGGTAGCATCTGCGGGCTATAAGAATCCCGATATTTTACATTGCAGGCGGTGGGGTCTGGGGAGGAGGAGTTGCGTGGCCGCTTGCCACCCCTAGGGCAGTTTGACAAGTTCTGGGAACTCGTAAAATCCGGGAGGTGGGGAAGAACATCTGAACGGTGTAATAAAAAGGGAACATAACGAACCATAACTGTGGTTGCAAATCCTGATGTGGAAAAGGCATGTCTTTGCAAGCGGCGAGGTTCACAATCGGTCCCGAGCAATAGCTGCACAAGCTAAGCTGGAAGCTATTATTATTATTGTTGTTGTTGTTGTTGTTGTTGTTGTTGTTCCTCTTTTATTTTCAGCGCATCATATCGCTGTGCCATTCTCGGACGCAGGGAAATAAGAGGTGTTTTTCATTCTCTGGACAGGGCTGGGAGAGAAAGTGGGAGGAAAACAGTAATTTCCTAGAGCAAAGGACTATAGGGAGGAGGAGAGGTCACCCAAGGTCGCTGGGGCATCCTTTGAGGTCCAGCACATGGGTGAAAGGCTCACATCCTTTCTGTTTCTTCTGACTCCCTTCCCGAGAGTAGCTAGAGTTTTCAGAGCCTGTATCATTGCCTCCCCAACCAGGACCAACAGGGGTGTAATGATAAATATTTCTGTCCAGCTCATCTGCTCCCTATAACTACTTACAGAATACAGAATACTAGAATTGGAAGGGACCTTGGAGGTCATCTAGTCCAACCCCCTGCTCAGGCAGGAGACTGTATACCATTTCAGACAAATGTCCAGTCTCTTCTTAAAAGCCTCCAGTGATGGAGCACCCACAACAGTTTTTATTCTCTCTCTCTCTTTCTCTCTCTGTCTCCCTCTCTCCCTCTCTCTCTCTCTCTCTCTCTCTGTGTGTCTCTGTCTGTCTCTCTGTCTCTCTCTCTCTCTCTCTCTCTCTCTCTCTGACTCTCTGTCTCTCTCTCTCTGTCTCTTTGTCCCTCTCTCTCTCTCTCTCTCTCTCTCTCTGTCTCTGTGTGTGTGTGTGTGTGTGTGTGTCTCTCTCTCTGTCCGTCTCTCTGTCTCTCTCTGTCTCTCTCTGTCTCTCTGTGTCCGTCTCTCCGTCTCTCTCTCTGTCTCTCTCTGTCTCTGTCTCTCTGTCTCTCTGTCTTTCTCTCTCTGTCTCTCTCTCTCTCTGTCTCTCTGTGTCCGTCTCTCTGTCTCTCTCTCTGTCTCTCTCTGTCTCTCTGTCTCTCTGTCTCTCTGTCTCTGTCTGTCTGTCTGTCTGTCTGTCTGTCTGTCTGTCTCTCTCTCTCTCTCTCTCTCTCTTACACACACACACACACACATACACGGATATCAGTCATGAAACTCTTGATGGCTTCTAGGGAAAGTTCTCAGTCTGCACAGATGGATTGGTCCTCAGCTGAGTACGCTTTCCAACTGTCGCTATGGTTCCTGTCTTTTGGCTTGCCAAGAACATCCATCAATCATTCGGGAAAGCTTGCCTTAAAATGTGCTGCCTTCCATGGGCGAGGGGTCAGTCAGAATAGAGCTGGAAGGGACCTTGGAGGTCTTCTACTCCAACCCCCTCCTCAAGCAGTAGACCCTGGCCTATACCATTTCAGATAGGTTGTTGTCTCTTCTTAAAAACCTCCAGTGTTGGAGCACCCACAACTTCCAAAGGACTAATAATTAATGGTCCTCCCTGTTAGGAAGTTTCTCCTTAATTCCAGGTTGCTTCTCTCTTTGATTAGTTTCCATCCATTGTTTCTTGTCCTGTCTTCTCGTGCTTTGGAAAATAAGTTGACCCCCTCTTTGTGGCAGCCCCTCAAATATGGAATACTGCTATCATGTCACCCCTAGTCCTTCTTTTCTCTAGACTAGACCAAACCCAATTCCTGCAACCGTTCTTCATATGTTTTAGTCTCCAGGCCTTTAATCATCCTGGTTGCTCTTCTCTGCACTTTTGTTGGGTGGTGTTGCATGGTTGCTTATCTTAGGCAGGGTTAGGAGAGAATCTTCCAAGGGGAGCTGCAGAGGTTGGAGAAGGTTGATTTGGACAATGTTGGAAGAATAAGAATAAGAAGGAGAATAAAAAGTCTGCTACTGTGTTTTGCCATTGATCTTCTTAACCCCGCATTACTTCCTCTGACTGGCAGCTACTCCAACATTTCCAACTGATTGCAGCCAACCCCGCTTGGACATCTCAGGCTTAATAGCAGTGACTGTGAGAGGGATCTTCGAGTCCTAGTGGACAACCAGCTAAACATGAGCCAGCAGTGTGCAGCAGCAGCCAAAAAAGCCAACGCAATCCTAAGTTGCATTAACAGAGGGTATACAATCTAGATCAAGGGAGGTACTATTACCACTCTATAAAGCCTTAGTTAGACCGCACCTGGAGTATTGCATCCAGTTTTGGTCACCACACTATAAAAAAGACTTTGAGACATTAGAAAAAGTGCAGAGGAGAGCAACCAGGATGATCAGGGGTAGGGGCGGGTTGCACTTACCTCGCTACCGGTGCGCTGCCATGTTGCGCGCGCACTCCCTCACGCAATTTCGCTTCCTGCGCATGCGCAGAAACAAAATCCTGCTGAAATCTTGCGAGGGGGCGCGCGCACGATTTCGGCTAGCCAAAAAATTCCCAAAAAAAGATGGCGGTGCGCGCCAGACCGGCGAAGACGGTACCGGAGCCGGCGCGTGCAAATTGGGCAATCGGTGGGTTCCTACTAGAGCTGCGCACTGGACCGCACCGGTAGGAACCCACCCCTGATCAGGGGACTGGAGGCTAAAACATATGAAGAACGGTTGCAGGAACTGGGCATGGCTAGTCTAGTGAAGAGAAGGACCAGGGGAGACATGATAGCAGTGTTCTAATATTTGAGGGGCTGCCACAGAGAGGAGGGGTCAAGCTATTTCCCAAAGCACCCGAAGGCCAGACAAGGAACAATGGATTGAAACTGACCAAGGAGAGATTCAACCTGGAAATAAGGAGGAATTTTCTGACAGTGAGAACAATCAACCGATGGAACAGAAGTTGCCTTCGGAAGTTGTGGGAGCTTCATCACTGGAGGCTTTCAAGAAGAGACTGGACTGCCATCTGTCAGAAATGGTGTAGGGTCTCCTGCTTGACCAGGGGGTTGGGCTAGATGACCTACAAGGTCCCTTCCAGATCTGTCATCTGTTAAGTCGGAGACGTTCTAGGGGGACAAAACAATGAATTTTGCACAAAGGGGCTTTTGCTTCCTCCCGTGGACGCAACGTGCCAACTATCTCATCTCCTTCCTGCCCCTTTGGGTTGGCATTGCGGAGTCCCATCGCGAGGGCGGCCTCCGGGCTCACTTCGTTCTTGTGTTATTTTTCTGCCTGGAATTTTCTAGGTTCCCGGGGAAATGAATGAGCTATATATGCAAAAGAACCTCCATGAATATTCAATGCACAAACCCCACTTTGCAGTCATGGATTATTTATATACGGAAGAACCAAAGTGTCATAAATAATAGAGCAGGAGTGATCACAGCGGAGGCGGTTTTTATGCTCCCCTTTCTTTTGGGAGATGCGCTGATCTGAGGTCTGCAAAAGAGCTGGTCTGTCACAGCCTTGTAAAATCAGGGGTGGTGGGATGAAGACAAGCCTGATTAGGCCGGCTAAGTGAGCCTTACCTTTTGGCAAAAGGGGCCAACCTTAATTTTTGCAGGTCTGGTGGAGCCAGTAATCACCGAAAGGGAGGGTTTAAGAATGTTGGCGGGATTGTTTCCATACCCCCAACTGTCAAGATTTCCGTGCATCCAAAGACAGTCAGAGATTTTATTTTATTAATGAGGGAGAAAGGTGAACTGAAAAACCTCTCTGCTGTCTTTGGAAAACATTCAAATATAAACAAGGATGAAAAGAATTCAGGTTTATTTGTTTCTTCTTCTTCTTCTTCTTCTTCTTCTTCTTCTTCTTCTTCTTCTTCTTCTTCTTCTTCTTCTTCTTCTTCTCCTCCTCCTCCTCCTCCTCCTCCTCCTCCTCCCTTTTCTTTCTTTCTTTCTTTCTTTCTTTCTTTCCTTCCTTTCCTCCTCCTCCTCCTCCTCCTCCTTCCCTTTCTTTCTTTCTTTCTTTCTTTCTTTCTTTCTTTCTTTCTTTCTTTCTTTCTTTCTTTCTTTCTTCCCTTCCCTTCCCTCCCTCCTTCCTTCCTTCCTTTCCTCCTCCTCCTCCTCCTCCTCCTCCTTCCTTTTCTTTCTTTCTTTCTTTCTTTCTTTCTTTCTTTCTTTCTTTCTTTCTTTCTTTCTTTCTTCCCTTCCCTTCCCTTCCCTCCTTCCTTCCTTCCTTTCCTCCTCCTCCTCCTCCTTCCCTTTCTTTCTTTCTTTCTTTCTTTCTTTCTTTCTTTCTTTCTTTCTTTCTTTCTTTCTTTCCCTTCCTTCCCTTCTCTTCATCTTCTTCTTCTTCTCCTCCTCCTCCTCCTCCTCCTCCTTCCTTTTCTTTCTTTCTTTCTTTCTTTCTTTCTTTCTTTCTTTCTTTCTTTCTTTCTTTCTTTCTTTCTTTCTCTTTCTTTCCTTCCTTCCTTCCTTCCTTTCCTCCTCCTCCTCCTCCTCCTCCTCCTCCTCCTCCTCCTCCTCCTCCTCCTCCTCCTCCTCCTCCTCCTCCTCCTCCTCCTCCTCGTTTTAATATATCAGCTGGAAGAAAGCAGAAAGAAACAGCCTATCCTGGAAAACCCATTTTTAAAAACCCATCTCGGAAAATAAAACGGCAGCGCTTCTGCCATTAAAACGGTACTTTTTAACACTGGCGACGCTTTGGGAATCGGGATGCAGACCCTGCTGGCCAGCTCTTTGCAACTTGTCTCAACTCCCTTGGCTGCTTCTGGGGATATCTAAAGCCAGGGAGGGGAGCGTTATATCTAGGCTTTTTTTTTTAAGCACCGTAATCCTTCCCTTTCATTCCTATCCTCGCTGAACAAGCGCAGCCAGCTGTGAACGCGAAGGCAAAGCGATCCCCCAGATTCAGAAAGAAGGGCATTTCCTCCTCAGGGGTCATTCTCTCCGCCTTCTTTTATCCAGAGCCCTCTCTTTGCAAGATTTCAGAAGCCAAAATGGAGTTCCTTCAAGTGAGACGGGTGAAAAGATTTGCCTTAAGAGTCAACAGACGAGTGTATAACACAGTGTTTCTCAACCTTGGCAGCTTCAAGAGGTCTGGACTTCAACTCCCAGAATTCTCCAGCCAGCCATGCTGCCTGGGGAATTTTGGGAGTTGAAGTCCAGATGTCTTGAAGTTGCAATAGCATGTTAAGCCCCTGCGTCTGCCGGGACTCTCGGTATAAATGGAGCATAGTATCCTTCCCTCAGTGTAGCTTTGGGGGTCCCACGTCAAACTGTAGATCACACATCGTCACCGGCTGTAAGCTGAAGGCATACAGTAAACCGGTCCAGTATCTGATTTTTTAAAAAAATAAATAAATAAATAATGCTGCACTTTAGTGGTTAGATGGCCTGCCCTAGTCATTGATAGTTGAACATAGATCTTTTTTTAACATTTATGTTTTACTGGGTTCTACTAATCTAATTGAAATGTTAATATGTTTTGCTAGTCCATGTATGATATGCCATATGCTAAATAAATAAATGAGGCCCCTGTGTGCTTAAATACAAGTTATTGACCTAATAGGATAGCATAGCATAACATAGGACAGGACAGGACAGGACTGAATAGAATGCAGAATAGAACAGGATAGGATAAGATAGGATAGGATAGAATAGAATGTAGGATAGAATGGAATGGAATGGAATAGAATTTGCTGTCCAGAGAAGTGAACGATCAAAAGCCACGTAAGTCCTACTTCTCCTGGGCCAAACCGTAGCCTGGCTGATGACGGTTTCATCTGGGATTGTGCTTTGACGTTGTCCTCTCCGCATCGACACAGGGTTCAGCCCCTCACCTTGTTGGACCACGATGCCTGGATGCTTTCAGCAATCCCCCAGCAAGTCCGTTTTGGCAGGGTTCCCCCCCTCTCCTCACGGTGCAGAGCTGGTTTTCTTCCCGCGCGCCGCAAAGATGCTGCGGAAGGGAGCTTGGGTCTCCATGGCAACGGGTCATGTTCTGCTGACTTTGGCTCCCTGTCCCTCTCGCCAAGTATCTGTCACCCACCGAGTTTGGGTTTCAGGGCCAAGAGATTGCAAAGCCCATGCACGACCTCGAAAAACGAGAGGCAACCCAGGGGTGGGTCAGCCGCAAGACCTTTGGCGGCAAAACACGGACTGGTCAAAGCTGAAAGATCAGAAATTCTAGCATTCAGAGTCTTGGAAAGGAACAGTTTTCTCTCAAACGCCAAATTATCTTCTCACCCATCCTATCTCCACATGGATCTCTCTGCAGACCTAACAGCTGCACAGACTAGGCTAAGGAGGGTTAATTTTGTTTTTTTACTTTTATTTGTGACTTAGCCTGATGGATGAACCCAGCTCATTTGATTAACGTAAGGTTCTGAATATTGGGGCAGGCCCAGAAAATAGGTGTAGGTGAGAACCAGGCAAACCTTATTCTGGGTAGGTTAATTAACACAAAAAACCCGCCGTCGCCATCACCTCACATAACTTTATAATTTACTTGAAAACTGGGAATTAATTCCCATGTAGAAGAAGATCATTATAAGCCCGTGTATTTAGCCATTAAGCGAGATTAATGCAATGGAATAATATTAAGATTTAATTAACAATTTGATTTTCTTTCTCCTTCCCTCCTTCAGTCCTTTGCTGTGGCTCCCCAAACGTCTCTTCCTCGGCTCCATGGTAGCTCTGCACCCCCTTTCCCCCCGAAACTGACTGTGACTCAGATCTTCTCTGTGATTTTCCTCAGGGCAGGAGAGCCATGAGGCTGTTTATGAGGCAGAACGTTCTAGAATAATTTCCTAGTGAACATGACCAGAGGTTGTATTCAGCCGGTTCTATCTGGTTCGGGTGAACTGGTAGCACCAACTGTGGGGCGGGATGGGCCCGCCACCACCCACCCGTCCGGATGTAATGACGTCCCATTTGTCCACGTTTTTGAGGCTTTGGGCCTGTACGGAAGTCTGCACGTGCTCACATTTGTGAACCGGTAGGGAAGTTAAGTGAATACCACCCCTGAACATGGCCATGTGGAAGAAGCTAAGGGTTCAAGTCCGGGAGAGCTGTATCTGGTGAGGAGATTCACATGGAGCCCCTTCAGGATTGGGAGCCACAAAGCCGTTTTTTACGGGTGTCTGTCTGCCGCCTCTGTTCCCTGCCAGGTATGTAAACTGCAGGACGAAGGAAATGTCAATTTTCCTGGAAATGTCATCTCTTGTTTGCAGAACTCTCCAAGGGTGGCCCAGAATGGCAAATGTTGAACTTGGATCGTTTTCATGTCTCGCCCCACCCCGGGCTCTCCCTTTTAACCTTTGCAAAGGTAACTTGGGGGACTAATTGCCCCCCCCCCCTGGTTTGCGTTTTGGGAAAAAAAAATAGCACGGGGATAATTGAGGGAGAAAGGTTAAGAAGCCTCAGTTGGAAAGGTTACAAAGACAGGAGCCGATCTGCCAGAAGGACAAAAGAGGTGGGCACCATGTTGGGGATTTAACCAAGAGGTCTTCTGGTATCTGCAGCTGGATGGTTTGGTCTCATTCCGTAGGCTCTGCATTCCCATTAGGTAGCTTGGAAGACAGGAAGAAGAAGAAGAAACCCTGTTAAAGAAACTGGTAAAGGAGGAACCGTGTATAATTCCAGCAGCCAATGAATGGCTTGGCCTCCATCACTGTTCCCTCTAAACTGCGTGGCCGCGCAGCTGAGCACATAATGAGAGAACGCCGCATGGAAGTTTCTAACTTCCGCGCTGCATTTTCTAACTTCCGCGCGGCATTTTCTAACTTCCGCGCAGCATTTTCTAACTTCCGCACGGCATTTTCTAATGGCAGAAGCTGCCCGCCTGCGCGGCCACGCACATGAAAAGAGAACGCCGCGCAGCAGTTTCTAACTGCCGCGCGCCGTTTTCTGATGTTACAGGGAACATTGGCCTCCATCCTCCGTCCATCCGTCCGTCCATCCATCCATCCATCCATCTCCCTCCCTACCTTTAGACGAGGACATAATGGAATCACAAAGAAGCCACAAAGAAGAGGGGGTCAATTTATTTTCCGAAGCACCAGAAAACAAGACAGGAAGCAACGGATGGAAACCAATCAAGGAGAGAAGCAATCTAGAATTAAGGAGAAACTTCCTGACAGTGAGGACAATCAACCAGTGGAATGACTTAACTTCAGAAGTTGTGGGTGCTTCAGCACTGGAAGATTTTAAGAAGAGATTGGACAACCATTTGTCTGAAATGGTGTAGGATTTCCATACCCTATAAGGCAGGTATAAGGTATAAGGCAGAGAAGGTCGGCCAGATTGCTCGCGAGGAGGCAGCCTCACCCTTCTTGATGGGCTGCCCTAGAAGCTGGCTATTTAGCATGGCAGACACATGGAGGCAAGGCTGGGAACATAGCTGTGTGTTTTCTGGTTGTTGTGATTCTTGCCTCGTTTTGGATTGACCCTGTACCTTGATTTAGATCACGCCTTGTGAACTTTGGATTTTTCTTGGCTCGTGAACCCCCTTGTATTGTAGGTTTAATTTTGCCTGGTGGGTTTATTTTGATTGGGAATCTTGTGGGCTCATTGGCCATTCTCTGCGGACTAACATGTGGCTGGACTTAATTGGGACAGTTTTGGATTTTTGGTAAAGGGACTTGCAGGGGAATATTAATAAGCCCACTAAACCATGTGTGTGTGTGAGAGAGAGAGCGAGAGCGAGAGAGCAGGAAAGCACACCTTTTGGACCAACCATTTGGGCAGAGAACACATGCATCCCCCCCGTTACCAGCTGAGGACTCTGGGTTCGAGACCACATCTGCTACCTTGTGAGAAGCTAGCCAAAAGACGGCTAAGAGATTTCAGTTGTTGGCCAGGATTTCATCTTCAAAGCAACTCCGTCAACTTTGCCGGTCCTTCCAGCATCAGGCGCGTCAAAAGACAAGCTTGAGAAAGACAGGCAACATCTAGAGTGATAACGGGGTGGGGGGGTTGGCGCAGGGGTGGGCTTCAAATTTTTTTAGCAAGGGGTTCTCTGCCCGGTTGCAGGGTGCGCGTGGCCATGGTGGGCGTTGCATAGTAAGCCGCCTGCACCATGGTGTGGGGGTGTGGCATTTTTGCCCTCCCCGGGCTCCAGAGGCCCTCTGGAGGCCAGAAACGGGCCCATTTCCTATCCACTATCATGGTTAAGGGAGCAGCCAAGGTAAATGTAACTGGCGATCCTATCTAAGCCCCCAAACTTTCCATTTCACCCTCTCTGATAAGCTGAGCTGCAATACTGAAGATAAACCAGAGATCAGTGGTCATGCACCGGTTTATCTCCAGTTGTTCCTGGGGTGGGCTTCAAAAATTTTAGCAAGGGGTTCTCTGCCCGGTTGCTGGGTAGGCGTGGCAATGGTGGGTGTGGCCTAGTCGGCCTCCTGCACCATGGCAGGGGGCCGTTTTTGCCTTCCCCGGGCTCCAGAGGTTTTTTTCGAGCCTCCGGGAGGGCGAAAATGTCCTCCCCAGGCTCCGGAGGCCGTTTCCGGCCTTCCCGAACTTCCGGTAGGCCTGTTTTTCACCCTCCCCGAGCCTCCGCACGGGCCCTGCACTTACCTGCATTCAAAACGGGCCGCGTGGGGACTCCTGGGAGGGTTGGGGCGGGGTGGGTGGAGCCAGCCAGGAGTGGGATTTGGGGGTTCTCCGAACTGCACAGAATCTTAGCTAGAGGTTCTCCCGAACCCCTGTGAACCCCCAGCAGCCCCACCCCTGGGTGGGTGGACTTCCCAGCAAGACGCACAACTCGGAAGAAGAGTGTGTTTATTTCTGCTTTACACATTCTGGGAAGAAAGCTGCCATTCCCCCCGCCCCCCAAATCCCTTATTCGAAGCGATGAGGTAACCTTTTGTCTTCCAGGGTTACTCTACAATACAATAGACAATTACAATAGACAATCGCCTTATTTCTCCAAGGCCTGCCTCCACCTACACACACACACACACACACACACACACACACACACACACACACACACACACACACACACACACACACCCTTGGCAGAGGCTCAGCCTGCACAAGGCATTCTGCTTCCGTTTGCTCAGCCATGTTTGTGGAACAAGTCTCGGTCGGCTGGCTCGGCATTGGGCTGTCATTTTGCCGTGGTTTAATTTCAGCTCTTTTTCTTTCTTCTCTGTTCACTTTATTTTTTTAAAAAAAACAACAGTTTTGTATCCACGCCGAGCAATTTGATTTAATAGACTGATTAAAGGCCTGATAGAAGCAATCTGTTGAAGCTCGGATAGGTCAGACCTTTCCCCCCCCCCCTTTTGATCTGCCGTAAAATCGGTTTGCGTCGGTTCAAAAACCTCTCGCTTTAGCTTCTCACCGTTCTTAGGGGGGGTTCCCCCCTTTGCCTCCTTAACATTCCCCCAGCCGTTCTCTCCCCCCCCCCCCGTCTCCAACCTGACACATTCCTTGCACTTGTTCCCTGCCTTCATAAAAATGCAGCGTGCAAAAAAAGCTACATCCCAGTTTCTTTGCTAATAAAGCCCCTGGAGGGATATTAACCCAGTAGAATTTAGGCTGGGTAGTCTGTGTATGTGTGTGGGGGGCATTTGTGGGGTGCCTATGGGGAGAAGCCTTTTCTGTTACTCTTACGATGGCCGGTTCTGCAGTCAGCCAGGTATTTAGGCTTTGTTATCGTTGTTATGATTTTGCAGTGCGCCAACACGCAAATTGATATTTTGGGCTTGTTTTTGCTCCTAAATTGAAATGTGCACCTGGGAATGAAAGCGTGGCTTGAGTTCTTTTAATCTGCTAAAGTTTATCAGTGATATTTATTTATTTATTTGTTTGTCTGTCTGTCTGTCTGTCTGTCTGTCTGTCTGTCTGTCTGTCCGTCCGTCCGTCCGTCCGTCCGTCCGTCCGTCCGTCCGTCCATCCATCCATCCATCCATTCATTCATCCATCCATCCACACATGCATACCTACATGGAATCCTGATGGTTTCTTTAATCCCAGGAAGGCTGGGACTAGCTAACTATCATGGTTAAGAGACGCAACCAAGGTAAATGTAACAGGCGATCCTATCTTTTTTTAAAAAAATAATTTTTATTAAGTTATTTTAAAATATACAAAAAAAAATAATACAAAAGAAAAAAACATACAAAAAAGACATACAGAAAATAATATATATATATATATATATATATATATATATATATATATATATATATATATATATATATATATATATATATATATATATATATATATATATATATATACACACACAAATCAAACATATATATCAATATGTGATTTCATAATCAATATAATCTAGGTTGAAAAAAGTATATATATATACATGAAAAAAGAAAAAAAAACCAAGAAAAAAGATTACATACATTAAAATGAGAAATAGTAGTTTTAAATATATAGTACAGCTTTTGTGTATCGTTATCATTTCGATATCTAAGTTGTTACTTTCTTAATTTATCATCAATCTATTTTAATCCGGCGATCCTATCTAAGCCCCCAAACTTTCCATTTCACCCTCTCTGATAAGCTGAGCTGCAATACTGAAGATAAACCAGAGATCGGTGGTCATGCACCGGTTTATCTCCAGATGTTCCTGGGGTTCATTCCAGGGGTCGGCTTCAAAATTTTTAGCAAGGGGTTCTCTGCCCTGTTGCTGGGTGGGTGTGGCGATGGTGGGTGTGTCCTAGTCGGCCTCCTGCATCATGGCAGGGGGGCGTTTTTGCCTTCTTCGGGCTCCAGAGGTTTTTCTCGAGCCTCCGGGAGGGCGAAAATGTCCTCCCCAAGCTCCGGAGGCCGTTTCCGGCCTTCCCGAACTTCCGGTAGTCCCGTTTTTCACCCTCCCCGAGCCTCCCTGCGCGCCCTGCACTTTACCTGCATCCAAAATGGGCTGCGTGGGGACTCCATGGAGGGTGAGGTGGGTGGGGCCAGCCAGGAGTGGGATTTGGGGGTTCTCCGAACTGCTTTTGAAAAACATTTTTCAGAACCAGCCAACATATAGAAATGTTTAATTTGCAGTTCACACCCCAGCTTTTATACCTCGGGTGGCACTTTTCTTGGCGGATCTGAGCCGAAAGACTGTGGTCTCCCTCCCTCCCTCCCGAGCGGCTCTTTCCGGTCGCCTTCCTTTGCTGTCTTCTGCAGAGTTTTATGTTGATTTCATTTGCCAAAAGTGCTTTTTTTATTCAGCGGGAGACAGAAAAGAAACTAAAAAAAACATTAAAAAAATCCATAAACAGCAAATGCAGCTTGTTTGCAGCTCTCCCGGTTTGTGCAATTTGACCCACCCACCCACACACACACACACACACAAAATTCTTCACACAAGAACAATGGTGTGCCTTTGTGTTTGTGCGCTGGAAAATAGTCATTGATGACGGGGGTAAAATGAATTCAGCCAGCAGAATCTGCCCTTTTCGGCTGCCCTTGATATGAGCGGATAGTGGCAACGATGGGCTAAAATTAATCAAACCTGTTGGATCACTAATTAATACAACTCATCCATCGTTATCGTGGTTTTTAGTTACATTTTTAGGGAATCCCGGGGTGGGGGGTTTTTTTGGCCTGCTTCTCACGGAATGAGCAGTAAGAGAAATGAAAACATCGATAAGCTGGATTAATTATAGCTTGGCCATTATTCCTCAGACGGGAGCTAGTAGATATTATTAAATGTTAGATTCCGGTATATATATATATATATATATATTTATTTATCCCACATTATCTGGCCTTTCTCTTTAAAAAGAAAGCGATGAGATGTGGGAGACATGCTGAAACACAAGATAGAGAATACGTTCGTTTTCACTGAATAATTGGTGACCTAAACCCTGGGAAATTCATTAATCAAGACTCTTGGATTAGACAACAATCCACCGCACGATCCTTCTGCTGCGTTTTCTTTATTAATTAATTAATTAATTAATTAATTAATTTGTCAAACATGTATAGTAGTAATTTGTATAAACATAAGTAAAAAGTAACGATAAAAGAGGACAATAGGACAGAAGGACAGGGACGGTAGGCACGCTGGTGCGCTTATGCATGCCCCTTACAGACCTCTTAGAAACGAGGAGAGGTCGACTGTAGACAGTCTAAGGTTAAAGTTTTGGGGGTTTGGGGAAGAAACCCCAGAGTCAGGTAGTGCATTCCAGGCATTGATCACTCTGTTGCTGAAGTCGTATTTTCTGCAGTCGAGTTTGGAGCGCTTTACATTTAGTTTGAATCTATTACGTGCTCGTGTATTGTTGTGGTTGAAGCTGAAGTAGTCATTAACAGGAAGGACATTTTGGTATATGATTTTATGAACTACATTTAGATCAGATCGGAGGCGACGTAGTTGTAAATTGTCTAATCCCAGTATTTCAAGTCTGGTGGAATAAGGTATTTTGTTGTGAGCGGAGGAGTGAAGGACTCTTCTTGTGAAATATTTCTGGACTCTCTCGATTGTATTTATGTCTGATATGCAGTGCGGGTTCCAGACAGGTGAGCTGTATTCAAGGATTAGTCTGGCAAATGTTTTGCATGCTCTGTTTAGTAATGTAATGTTGCCAGAGAAGAAGCTACGCAAGATTAGATTAACAACTCTTAGTGCCTTTTTGGCAATGTTGTTACAATGGGCTCTAGCACTTAGGTCGTTGGATATGAATACTCCAAGGTCTTTGACAGAGTGAGGGTCATCTACAAGTTCGTTTCCTCCAAGTTTGTATTTTGTATTCTGATTTTTTTTGCCAATGTGTAAGACAGAGCATTTGTTGGTTGAGATTTGAAGTTGCCAGTTGTTTGACCATTCTGCTACATGGTCAATGTCTTTTTGAAGGGTAGCAACATTGTCGGTGGTGTTAAATAGTTAAATTAATAGTTAATTAATTTAAACATGGGCACAATATTTTCTGCGCTGCCCACTTCGAAGACTCGACAACAGGGTCTTCCCTGCTTCCTTGCCCATTCCTGAAAGGGCGTTGTGTTTGAATGTCCGCCCCCCCCCCCCACGAGTATGAAAAACTCCAATATCAATCCTGCCGTTCCATTTACTCCGGCGCTCCGTATTCTTCCCGGGGGCTGAGGGAGACCAATTTACAACTGACATGTTTGCCTCTGATGAGAATGAGTTGAAGGACAGACGTGGGTTGTCATCCGTTTGGGTCCTGGAGGCTCCGATTAAAGGGAACTTAAGCACCACGGTCTGTCCAAAGGATATTAATTTTGCATTTCAGTCCCCTGCCTCGCAAATGTACGTCTGCCCGGGAAAAACAGGTTTCCACCATTCCCCTGGTTTTAGCAGTCTGCAGAACCCCGGGAACGTCTTTCATCTTAAATGCCATGTCAGAGGAAGATGGGAATAGATGTTTTCTCTTGAAGGTACCTGTGCCCTGAAATGGTAAATCCCATTTCACCGGCTCCTTATATATCAAGCCAGCCAGGCCTTTCATCCGTTTAACGCAGTGTTTCCCAACCTTGGCAACTTGAAGATGTCTGAACTTCAACTCCCAGAATTCCCCAGCCTGGGGAATTCTGGGAGTTGAAGTCCAGACATCTTCAAGTTGCCAAGGTTGGGAAACACTGGTTTAACACCTGATTTGCAGTATCATGGGAAGGAGGTAGAGAGGAGGAGGAACTGGTTTTCCCCCACGTATTTTGTTTCAGCACCACGGACAGTGCCAGTGTGTATTGTTTCCTGGTGGGCCTTAGGTCTTTGGGGAAAGGCATCACCCACCCTACCTACCCGCCCACCTCGCAGTAGCAAATCTGAAGACCAGCTCTTCAAAGTCACCAATGGCTGAACTGGGGCTGGGTGAGGGGATGCAAACCAAGCCAGAGCGGAGGAGGAAGGCTTGAATTCAAATCTAACCAAGGAGAGAAGCAACCCAGAACTAAGGTCAAATTTCCTTAACAGTGAGGACAATTAACCGGTGCAGCGGCTTGCCTCCAGAAGTTGTGGGTGCTCCATCACTGGAGGCTTTTAAGAAGAGACTGAACAGCCATTTGTCTAGAATAGAATGGAATGGAAGAGAAGGGAAGGGAAGGGAAGGATGGGATGGGAGGGAAGGGAAGGGAAGGGAAAGGAAGGGTAGAGGAGAATAGAAGGGAAGGGAAGGGTAGAAGAGAATGGAATAGAAGGGAAGGATGGGATGGGGTGGGGTGGGGTGGGGTGGGAGGGAAGGGAAGGGAAAGGAAAGAAAAGGAAGGGTAGAGGAGAATAGAAGGGATGGGAAGGGAAGGGAAGGGTAGAGGAGAATAGAATAGAAGGGAAGGATGGGGTGGGGTGGGATGGGATGGGAGGGAAGGGAAGGGAAGGGAAAGGAAAGGAAGGGTAGAGGAGAATAGAAGGGAAGGGAAGGATAGGATAGGATAGAAGGGAAGGGAAGGGAGGGGAAGGATAGCATAGCATAGCACAGCATAGCACAGCATAGCACAGCACAGCATAGCATAGCATAGCATAGCATAGCATAGCATAGCATAGCATAGCATAGCATAGCATAGCATAGCATAGCATAGCATAGCATAGCATAGCATAGCATAGCATAGAAGGTGGGGTAGGGTAGGGTAGGGTAGGGTAGGGTAGGGTAGAACAGAACCAGAACAGAGCAGAGCAGAGCAGAACAGAACAGAACAGAACAGAACAGAACAAAACAGAACAGAACAGAACAGAACAGAACAGAACAGAATATTCTGCTTGAACAGGAGGTTGGACTAGAAGACCTCCAGGTTCCTTCCAACTCTGTTATTCTGTTATCACTATCCATCATTTGTCTGAAGTGGTATAGGGTCAGCCTCCTTGAGCAAGAGAGGGGGTTGGACTAAAAGATCTCCAAGGTCCCTTCTAGCTCAGAATATTCTGATGGAAAAACAGCAGCCTTTGATGCTGGAGGATGTTTTCTTTTCATTCCTCAGGTCCGGCCCTGGGGGGGTCGCCCCGCCGGGGACCACCTCAAAGAGCCCAGCAGGATAAGGCGGCTTCTGCCGTTGAGCCCAGCAGGATAAGGCAGCACAGAGTAAGTCTTTTTCCGCTTTTTGACAACTGCAGCAGCCCACGCTGGTCTCTGATCTTTTTTTTCTTTTTTCTTTCCTCTTTAGCTGAGTTCACACATTGCCATAAGCTGAGAAAGTGACAGTTGGGCAGGCATCACAAGATGCCGCTTCTTCCCCTTCTTCCCCCACCCCCATCCCAGTTTCCCTTGCTCTCCTGTTTCATTTCAGAAATGGAAGGAGGGGGGAGGGTTGGGGGGCGGGGAGAAACCCGATATTTTGCATTCACTCTGTGCATTCTCCAGAAGCCGAGTTAATTTTGTAGCTCCGGCAGCAATTCCCTCTCTCTTTGCCTTCTTTTATAGTTAGGCGCCTGGGCTGTAATTCATTCTCTTGGAGCACTGTAGCCATCGATCAAAGGGTTGGCAGCTAATATGTCACTGATAGAAGGGACGGTGTCTTCAGGGTGGATGGGGCGCCATAAGCCAGCCTTAACTGTTTCCCCCCCCCTCCCCGCCCCACCCATCTTTAATTCCGAGGGAGATGATAAAAAACAAAGACACATACATCCAGGAAAGAAAGAAAGAAAAAGAAAGAGAGAAAGAAACCCCAAACAGCTCCCTTTTTCTGAGCCTGGTGAGCATTTTGTGTGCTGCAAAAGTAGCTGACGATTCTTTTGATCCGTCTAAATCCAGGCCTGACTTCATTGGAAAAAAAAATCCCTTGGAGCTCCCTGGGATGTTTCGTGGATCAAAAAAAATCAGATTTCTCCCCCCTCCTCTTTTCCTTTACTCCCATCTGGTTCTTGCTCACCTTGCGTAGGCAACCTACTACTTTTGAAGTTCAACCTGCCTCCGAGGTTTAGTGGCTTACAATTGTGAAGATGTTGCCACGCAGCCACAATGCAGGAAGATGCAAACAGATTATTGAACGGATAAAGAGTAAAAAAAAAATGTCATCCCGGCACCAAAATGCCACCGAATAAACCCAAAAGAGCCGAGGTGGCGCAGCGGTTAGAGAGCAGTACTGCAGGCTACTGATCATTTGAGTTCAGCGGTTCAAATCTCACCAGCTCAGGGTTGACTCAGCCTTCCATCCTTCCGAGGTAGGTAAAATGAGGACCCAGATTGTTGTGGGCAATGTAAATATATACATTGCTTAATGGTGTAAACCGCTTAGAAAGTGCTTGCACTATGATGCAGTATATAAATGTCACTAATAAAAATAATAAATAAATAAACCCAATAAATCCAGAAGCTGGATATGTAACTCAACTCCCAGGGTAGCGGCAGCTACCGGTTCTCCGAACCACCGGCGACCCCCGAACTGGGCCGAACCGGTAGCATTTCACCCCTGGCCGTGTGTGAGATTTAATTATTGCCAGCAAAAGAGTCGCTGGAGCACGAGAGAGAGAGAGAGAGAGAGAGAGAGAGAGAGAGAGAGAGAGAGAGAGAGAGAGAGAGAGAGAGAATTATTCCTCCGTTTCAGCCGTTCCGATGATTAAATGCTTCCTGAAGTTTGCTGCGCTTGTGTGTGGGGGGCGTGTTTGTGAAAAATCAACATTTGGTCTGCCTTTGGAACATTTTTTTTGCTTGAAAACAAGGGCTCCAGTTTTGAGGAACCTTCTAGTAATTCCCCTTTGCGGCGAATTATCCTTCTATTTGTTGTTGTTAGTCGCGAAGTCGTGTCCGACCCATCGGGACCCCATGGACAATGTTCCTCCTGGCCTTTCTGTCCTCTACCATCCACCGGAGTCCATTTAAGCTCACACCCGACTGCTTCAGTGACTCCATCCAGCCACCTCGTTCTCTGCCGTCCCCTTCTTCTTTTGCCCTCAATCTTTCTCAGCCTTAGGCTCTTCTCCAGTGAGTCCTTCCTTCTCATTAGGCGGCCAAAGTATTTGAGTTTCCTCTTCAGGATCTGGCCTTCTAAAGAGCGGTCAGGGTTGATCTCCTCTAGGACTGACCGGTTTGATCGTCTTGCAGTCCTAAGGGACTCGCAGGAGTCTTCTCCAGCACTATAGTTCAAAGGCCTCAATTCTTTGGCGCTCAGCCTTTCTTAATGGTCCAACTTTCACAGCCATACATACAGATGAGCCAGATTCACTTAACAAATGTTTCACAGCAACAGTGACATTGAGGATGACCTCTATACATCCTGAAAGCTGCTTTGGGGTGGTATATTCTTCTTCTTGTTAGTTGCGACGTCGTGTCCGACCCTTCGCGACCCCATGGACAACGTTCCTCCAGGCCTTCATCTTCAGGATCTGGCCTTCTAAAGAGCAGTCAAGGTTGATCTCCTCTAGGACTGACCAGTTGGATCGCCTTGCAGTCCTAAGGGACTCGCAGGAGTCTTCTCAAACACCATTGTTTGGTGCTCAATTCTTTGGCGCTCAGCCTTCCTTATGGTCCAACATTCACAGCCATACATGGCAACTGGGAAAACCACAGCCTTCTATATCCTTCTGGAATTCATCTTTTAAAATGCTATGTCACTTTGTCTGTCGAAATACACCTCCAAATATAGAAATGCGATCACGGCTGGGGAAGCGAATATGCTGAGATTAGATATTTTTAAAGGAAGTGTCACCTGGATATTTATATTTCTCCGTTGTGCTGCTGTGCCTCCAAAGAGAGATGCATTTTTGCAATATTTAACTCCGTTTCGTCATCTTGAGTCTTTCTCATGTGAGGACTTTATATATCATTCTTTATTAAATTATCTAGAATCCAGGGCCTTCTGTAAATGCATCAGGAGCCGAAGCTCAGGATGATATATACAGGTAGGCCTTAATTTACAACTTTCATTTAGTGACCGTCTGAAGTTACAACGGCACTGCAAAAAGTGAGGTTGTGAGGGTTTTTCACATGACCCCGGGACACTACAACTGTCATAAATTTAGGCAAGAAAAACAAAATGTACAGGTACAGCATATGTGGTACCTTGCTCAACAGTAGTAACTGTGAGAGGGACCTTGGAGTCCTAGTGGACAACTGTTTAAATATGAGCCAGCAGTGTGCAGCAGCTGCCAAAAAAGCCAACACAGTTCTAGGCTGCATTAACAGAGGGATAGAATCAAGATCACGTGAAGTAATAATACCACTTTATAAGGCCTTGGTAAGGCCACACTTGGAATACTGCATTCAGTTTTGGTCGCCACGATGTAGAAAGGATGTTGAGACTCTGGAAAGAGTGCAGAGAAGAGCAACAAAGATGATGAGGGGACTGGAGGCTAAAACATATAAAGAACGGTTGCAGCAACTGGGTATGTCTAGCTTAATGAAAAGAAGGACTAGGGGAGATATGATAGCAGTCTTCCAATATTTGTGGGGCGGCCACAAAGAAGAGGGAGTCAAGCTATTCTCCAAAGCACCTGAGGGTAGAACAAGAAGCAATGGGTGGAAACTAATCAAGGAGAGAAGCAACTTAGAACTAAGGAGAAATTTCCTGACAGTTAGAACAATTAATCCGTGGAACAGCTTGCCTCCAGAAGTTGTGAATGCTCCAACGCTGGAAGTTTTAAAGAAGATGTTGGATAACCATTTGTCTGAAGTAGTATAGGGTTTCCTGCCTAAGCAGGGGGTTGGACTAGAAGACCTCCAAGGTCCCTTCCAACTCTGTTATTATTATTATTATTATTATAAATATGAAACCTATTGTCAAGCATTCGAAAGTAAATGCAGCATCTCCACGCTCACATGATCAAAATTCAGACGCTTGGCCACTGATTCATATTTATGACGGTTGCAGTGATCATGTGTTGTGACCTTCTGACAAGCAAAGTCAATAGGGAAGCCAGATTCACTTAACAACCGGGTTCCTAACTTGACAGCCGCAACGAATCACTTAACAACGGTGGCAAGAAAGGTTTTGAAATGAGGCAAAATTCACTTAACAGCTGTTTCGCTTAGCAACAGAAATTTTTTTTGGCTCAATTGCAGTCATAAGTCGAGGACTACCTATATTGTTAAATCTCCCTTTCATACACAGGTTTTATCTCCACTACTCCTTTCCACCCAGTTTCTCCCACTGTACTGATGTACTTATTTATTTTATTTTTCCATCAGTGTCCTGGTCACCTAATTCCAGAAGCAGCAAAAACAGAAATGCGAGAATTACGCCCCAAAGGTGATGGCATTGAGTCGGATTCCCCCACTGTATTTTGGTTATTTTTTCTTAAAAAAGCAAGCATAAAATTCAGCCCTCTGGTTTAAAGACAAGAGCTGGAGCAACGTAAACCAGAATGGTCTTTTAAGAGGCCTGCAAAACTCCCATTAAGAACACCGATTTTAATTCTTATTGATCGGTATTCGGCATCTGTAGAAAGGGCTACTGGAAGCCTTGCCGGTCCCTTCCTTTAGGCTGAATAATCCTTTCCAGAATGCCCCATTTTCTATGACTAAAAGAACCGAAGCTGGCTCAGAAGGAAGGCCACAGAAATGTCTTGTAATCCTCCCTGAGCTTTTCAGATAGGACCGAATTCAAATCTAAACGGCAAATAATGTAATAACACCTCTTCTAATCTCACCCTTTCTCATCTAAATCCTCCCAGCCCTTCATAGCTCTCCTTACTTCCTTTGAAACTGGCCACATGAATACCCAGCTGCCCTATGCATGTGGCCATAATTTTATATATAAAAACTAGAGGACAACCCCAGGGGTGGGTTCTAACTTACCTCGCTGCCTGTTCGCTTCCTCCTGCGCCGCGTGGACACGCCTTGCACGCGCGCGCATGCGCAGTGCCGAAAAATCTGAAAAAAAAAAAGCCGAAAACAAGATGGTGACCCCATGCACAGGGCCGGAAACTCGGCTTCTGCGTATGCTCAGAAGAAGAAAAAAAATTCAAAAAATTTCAAAAAATTTCAAAAAAAATAAATAAATAAAGATGGCGGCGCCCACGGACTGGCACCGACCGAACCGGGTCGGTGATGTCATCGTGATGTCACCAGCGGGTCGCTACCGGTTCTGGCGAACCGGTCCGAACCGGGAGGAACCCACCCTTGGAACACCCCCATAATATGTGTGTGTGAGTGTGTGTATGTCTGTATGTATGTGTGTGTGTGTGTGTATACAGAGAGAGAGAGAGAGAGAGAGAGAGAGACACACACACCAGCGGTGGGTTGCTCCTGGTTCGGTCCGGTTCTGCGGTGGTGGCAGGAGGCTCCGCCCACCTGCCCGGGACGCTTCTGCGCATGCACAGAAGCGGAGAGCGCGAGCGCACCCACGAACCGGTTGCAAACTAATTTAGAACCCACTACACTCTCTCTCTCTCTCTCTCTCTCTCTCTCTCTCTCTCTCTCTCTCTCTCTCTCACACACACACACACACACACACACACACACACACACACACACACACACACAATTTTACGATTTTTCTTGCCACAGTTGTCAAGTGAACCATTGCATTTGTTAAATTCGTCACACGGATGTTAAGTGAATCTGGATTCCCCATTGGCTGTGCTTGTCAGAAGGTCGCAAAAGCAGATCCCATGACCCCAGGACATTGCAGCCGTCATAAATATGAACCACTGAATTTTGAACATGTGACAATACCGCAATGGTTGTAAGTGTGAAAAACGGTCATAAATCACTTTTTTTCAGTGCCGTCCTAACGTTGAATGGTCACTATTACATGAAATGTTGTTGTAAGTCGCGGACTGCCTGTACAATAAGAACAAAGGTTGGAGAAATCAGGATAGGAGCCGTGATTTTTGAATAATGATCTCGCCTAAATTGTCCTTCTGAATTTCCCCCCGTTGCTCCTTGGCATTGCCAGAATTTCTTCTTCTTGAGCCATTTTTGGAATCTCCTAATCAGACATGGAACATTTCTTCAATGAAGCACTCCTGCTCCAATTATCCCGTCTGGAAAGTTAGTATTGAGCCAGCCCGTTGAACTAAGATAGCTCAATAATCACCAAAGCCGAACAAAGATTATTTCAATAAAGACAAATATTTCCTCCGCAGTGAAAGTGGAGGCTTCCAGAGCATTTGCAGAAAACCTGACCCAGGAAGCTCGAAGAAGGTACCTGATACTTTCTGCAGACTCACTCTGGAATACTTTTCAGGTAAGTTTCACAGAATAACAGAATGGGGAGGGACCTTGGAGGTCTTCTAGTTCAACCCCCTGCCCAAGCGGGAAACCCTGTAGACAAATGGCTGTCCAATCTCTTCTCAAAAACTTCCAGTGTTGGAAGCACCCATAACTTCTGGAGGCAAGTCATTCCACGGATTAATTGTTCTCACTGTCAGGAAATTCCTCCTTAGTTCTAGGTTGCTTCTCTCCTTGGTTAGTTTCCCTCCATTGCTTCTTGTCCTGCCCTTTTGGTGGTTTGGAAAATAGGTTGACCCCCTGTTCTTTGGGGCAGCCTCTCAAATATTGGAACACTGCTATCGTGCCACCCAGGGGTGGGCTTCAAAATTTTTAGCAAGGGGTTCTC
>JALIGW010000011.1:18279085-18284085 GCA_023053685.1 Diadophis punctatus similis | reverse complement strand
ATTGATATATGTATAGGAATTGTGGAGAGAAAAAATAAAAAAAATTACAAAACCCCCCCGCAAAAAACACCCCCCCCCCCGAAAACAGGAAAATCAATGATAGCAAGAGAACAACCATCAGCTGACATCAATACATGCAGCCATACCTCAGTGGTGGGTTGCTGCTGGTTTGGACCGGTTCACCCGAACCGGTAGCAGAAATTTGCCCCCGCTCGCCGAACCGGCAGCAATGGCCGGCTGGCCACGCCTCTGAACCGGTCCTCCGGTCGCCGCTCCTTGAAAGCGGCTGGCAAAGAACCCTCTGTGCATGCGCAGAGGGTCATTTCCCTGACATGACAAAACGTGCACTTCCGATGCGACGCGAACCGGTAGGGAAGGTAAGTGGAAGCCATCCCCGCCATACCTGTTCCGCTGGACCTGATGAGGCAGGGAGGTTTTATCCCTCAGATAACCCAGCCCTGTGCATGGAGGCTTTTCAAGGTCAAATCCAGCATCTTGAATTGCACCTGGAAGCAAACTGGCAACTGATGCAGCTCGTGAAACCGAGGTGTCACATGCGCCCGCCTAGGGCTGCCCATAACTTTTTCCCCGCAGCCACATTCCGCACCACCTGAAGCTTCCAGATACTAGAATTAGAATAACAGAGTAGGAAGGGACCTTGGAGGTCTTCTAGTCCAACCCCCTGCTTAGGCAGGAAACCCTATAGTACCATTTCAGACAAATGGTTGTCCAATCTCTTCTCTAAAAGTTTCCAGTTTTGGAGCATTCACAACTTCTGGAGGCAAGTTGTTCCACTGATTAATTGTTCTAACTGACAGGAAATTCCTCCATATTTCTAAGTTACTTCTCTCCTTGTTTAGTTTCCACCCATTGCTTCTTGTTCTGCCTTCAGGTGCTTTGGAGAATAGCTTGACCCCCCCTCTTCTTTGTCGCAGCCCCTCAAATATTGGAACACTGCTATCATGTCACCCCTAGTCCTTCTTTTCATAAGACTAGACATACCCAGTTCCTGCAACCGTTCTTCACATGTTTTATCCTTGAGTCCCCTAATCATCTTTCTTGCTCTTCTCTGCACTCTTTCTAGAGTCTCAACCTCTTTTACATCAAGGCGACCAAAACTGGATGGGGCATTCCAAGTGTGGCCTTACCAAGGCCTTATAACAGTGGTGGAATTCAGCCGGTTCGGACCGGTTGAGGCGAACCGGTAGTGGGGACTTGCAGGTTTGGCCCACCCACCCGCCCGGGCGCAATCCCATCCTATATCGCTGTGTTTTTGATGCCACATGCACGAATTGCTGTGTGGTTTGACGTCGCACACATGTGTGGACGGTGCACGAGAGCAAATTGATGCCGCACGCATGCACGGATGGCGTGCAAGCAAAGCGAGCATGCGTGTGTGCATGCCCTCTCACCTTTCCGGTGCTGGGCGAACCGGTTGTGACAGTATGTGAAGCCTACCTCTGCCTTATAAAATGGTAGTAACACATGGTGGGCCCATGTAGAGCGCATTACAGGCGTCCATTCTAGAGGTGACCAGATATCCAGGACCAGAGTCCCTGTCTCCGATTACGCTGGCCAGATTGAGGGTTGTTACCCTATAAGTCTGCAAGGCGCTAGGGAAAAAAAATCTTCCCTATAGTTTCTGGCACGCCCAGATGTTGGACTAGCTTAGTTTGACGCTCTGAAGAGGCTCTATAAAAGTTCAGTTTGACCCTAACACAACACAGGCGTTGACACGGATTCTGCTGTGATGGGAGACGAACATTCGGTATTTATTCCCTGCAGCCGGACTGCTGGTTTCTCTTTCCCAATCCTCCGTCCTTCATCCTTCCTTCGATAAATCATGGGCTGTGCTTAAACCAGGGGCCTGGCTCCCCACCCCCCATATATTGCAGGATAATTAATGGATTGATCGGCAAAGAGGGCAAAGCATTAATCAAGCAGGACTGTCAGATCAATGGATGGGCTTCCTCTTCGCCGATGGAGCCGCATCTCACTTTGGGAGAGCCATCATTTTCTTTCCGATTATCACTGGAGGGTGTGTTACTTCCTGCCGGCCGGCTTCCTGCTGACCAGGCAGCTGGACCCAACACACCAGAGCAGAGGTGAGGGTCAAAGTTTGACCCCAGAATAAGGTCCTAAATTGACCCTTCCAAGACGTCATGACCGAGGTTCTTCTGCGAGACCGAAGGCCAGTCCTTCCTGCCTCCTTTTTGCAGGTCAGCCGTGGTCCCTCTTGGCTAACAGAAGGGCAGGACCTCTTCTCCTCAAAAGGTCAAGAGGTCGTCCTTGGACCGAGGTGGGGACTCCCTCCCCTGCAGCTGCTAAGGATGGGAAGCCTCGTCTTCTAACAAGTTGGGCGGGAGATGACATCCAATTATCCAAACAGAATACAATGTAATTTCACCCTTGGGCAGGTCCGCGTTTCCTCCCCCCCCCCAGGGTGATGTATGATGCTGGGGCCGCTATCTCTGTTTGTTGAGCCTGTAGCTTTATCCCTGGTTTCCCGGCAAATCTCCGAAGCTCAGGAGACAAGGGAGAAGGCGAATTTTACAGCTGAGGAAGTCAGATAAACCACAACAGAGCAGGCGGTTGTTAAAATCCCAGAACAAACACCAAGAAATTAATGGGTCTTCATCGGGGGATGATCCTCTTCTATTTGATTTCTACATTTCTGGATATTTCCCCCACCCCACCCCACCCCTCCTTGGCTCTCCCCTTCCCTTTTGTTCTTCCTTTATGGTTTGTCACTTGTTTATAATAAAGGCAGCTTACAAGGCAGTTTTACACAAGGCTGCCTGCTGGTGCATCAGGGGAAAAAAAAATCCACCGAGTTTGGACCGGGCAGGGAGAGATATTAGTAAGCGAAACGTGAGTTTGGCATTGTTGAAGGGAAACAGTTGTGTTTTTTTTTGCAGAAGTGTTACGGGGGGAATATTTCCTGGTTCACAAACGTTCCCTTCTGCAGGATTTTGCCTCTGGATTTTGGTAGGGAGGCATTGGGAACGTCTTCCCATTTGTGATTTCGGCATAAAATTTGTGCCTTTGCACTGGGCTGTCAATTTCACTTCCTTTGGACCGTGTCTTTGGAATCTGATCCCCTGTGGTTAGATGCATGAATTAACATTCTCCACCCCCACCCCCGATCTGAAATAAAGGATCAATCCACGCACAGCAGGACAATTATGTTGTGTCGTATTTCAACAATATGCACATTTCCATTCCTCAGAGGGGGGAAAATATCAATATGATTGTCTATTGGCATTTCTCAACCTTGGCGATTTGAAGAGGTGTGGGTTTCAACTCCCAGAATTCCCCTCTGGGAGTTCCCTATGCTGGCTAGGGAATTCTGGAAGTCCACACCTCTTCAAATTGCCAAGGTTGAGAAACATTGGTCTATATGGCTATCTGGTTTGGTTTTCTGTTGGTTGTCTAGTTTTCTATTCCATTCCGTTCTGCTCCATTCCATTCCATATTCCATTCCATTCCATATTCTATTCCGTTCTGTTCCATTCCATCCCATTCCATTCCATATGTCATTCCGTTCCGTTCCATTCCATTCCATTCCATACCATACCATACCATACCATACCATACACCATACCATACTCCATACTCCATACTCCATACTCCATTCTATTCCATTCCATCCCATCCCATATTCCATATTCCATTCTGTTCCATTCCGTTCTATATTCCATTGTGTTCATACCATACCATACCATACCATACCGTACACCATACACCATACTCCATTCTATTCCATCCCATCCCATCCCATCCCATATTCCATATTCCATATTCCATTCAGTTCCATTCTGTTCTATATTCCATTGTGTTCATACCATACCATACACCATACTCCATTCTTTTCTATTTTATCCCATCCCCATCCCATATTCCATTCTGTTCTATATTCCATTGTGTTCATACCATACCATACCATACCATACCATACCACATTCCATTCTGTTCCATTCCATTCCAATCCATTCCACTCTATTCTATTCCAGCAAGAATGTTTTTGAATGGAACAGTTTTCAATATTGGGAAGGCAAGATGAGGCTCTACCACTGTGGTGCAGCCCATACATGAAACACACCAATGTAGGAAAGGCCATCAATGGACCAGTCTTGACCAACATCTGGGGCAAAAGCTTTGCAGGAAAGGAGGAACAGCCTCCCTAAGGGTTGGGTTCTACTTACCTTTTTTTTTTTTGATATGTTGATTTGAAAGCACACAGAAGTATCCACACATGCATTCTTCCCCAACTAGGTTTTTTTTTTAAAATTGATATGCTCAGAATTACCGTTCCCAAGGCAACTGTAGTTCACCTCTTTTTTTAAAAAAATAAAAAAATAAAAACCACCATATTAAAGAAGTTGAGGAATGATTACGGAAGAAGAAAGCTGAGGCATCCAAGGAGGGAACAGAAAGGAAGGACCAGCGGACCCCAGACTGGGGGAGGGTGGGGGGGAGAGAGGGAATAGAGTTCAGAATCTGAAGCACTATATAATCTTCAGCTCCCCCTGTGACCTTATGCAGGAGGAGAATTTGCAGCCCGAGTTTCCATCTTTAGGTGATAATGCAAGGAAAGTAAAATTTCCGGGGGACTGTCAGCATGTGGGAATTACGCCAGGCCGCCGAAGTTCGAAAAGTCATTTGAGGGCCAACGGGATCCTCAGGAAAGCACTGAGATGCTTTATGAAAAACACTGCCAATTCCCCCACTGTGACTTCTCTTGTTCCTCTAAATGTTGTATATTCTTTCAAGGCCGTTCCTCCCCCCCCGCATCTCCAAGATGATAAATAACTCCTTCTTGCGCCCAGATGAAGCTGTTTTAGTCACACACACACACACACAAAATCCGCCCCTCCTTGGCTGTCAAAAACCGGGAAAAATCGGCCTTGTAGAATGCCCATCGAAAGCAATCCAGAGGGGAAACTGAAACAACTGGGGGGGGGGAATCACGGTTCTGGCAATTAACAGATTTTGTTAAT